>PVJX010008097.1:0-67430 GCA_004027295.1 Dolichotis patagonum
TTATTGCCCACAGTCATATGATCAATCGCCCACCTGGACTGCATTTGGAACTCTGCGTAGGAGGCAAATCATTCGGAACCTGTTTTCCTCTCCCTTTCCTTGCAGCCATAGGCACAATTCAGGAAACCTTTTCTCTCTAAACCAAATACTCTTTCCATGTTAGTTCAGCCGTTCCAAAATGTTCTCATTTTCTATGAATTCTAACTCATTCTGTCCCAGTTTCTGTAACTGGCTTCGTCATAGCTTCCCCTTTAAATTCTTCCACTTTCACCTACATCTGTGCTAATTCACATTCATAGGTTTCTATACAGTAACTTGTCATTTTGCGAGGATCACGTACTCGCAACTCCCCACCCCCACACAGTCCTATTTGGGCAAAACAAATGATGAGAAAAACTAGTACAACTATCAGCATTACACTCTTCCAGGCTGTGCACGCATTTCGACTCATTATTCATCATTTGTGGGCATGGTGAATTCATTTTAAATGGATGCAATGAAGAGGACCTAATTGGTCCTCCTGGAGAGGACCAATTGGAGAGATCATTGGAGAGAGTAACGTACCTTTCTCAGGAAAAGAAGATTTTCATTACTACTGATACATAAAAGTGGCACTGGATTCTCAATTCCAAAACAGTGATTACTCCCTTCCCTTCTCAATATACTTATAGGTTCAGTATACAACCCTTAATCATTTGTACTTCCATTTTATTCCTGCAAATCTAGGAAGATATTCTAAGAAGATCCAAGTTAAATTCTGTGTGTTTAATTAATGCTTCTCTAAAGAAAACATTTTCTCAAGAAAATACTGATGTCTCTAGGTTTTAGCGGTATGATTCTTACTCAGTTTTTAAATTAACTCTTATATGTACTATTAGTCCAACACATTGGGTGAAATTAACTGTGACCAAATCAATATCAATGGTAAAATTATACATGCACCTTCTATTTTAGTAGTGTGTTACGGAGCTCGTGTGAGTACATTAAATAAACTACAGAAAAGACAATTAATTTCTAGTTTATATTGTTCTGTATTATAGCACTTGGGTTAGGTGATAGAATCATCAATGACACATCTCATTGATTAAGGGAATTTGATAAGGAGGAATAATTTTTACAAAAACAAAAAACCTCCCTTCAACCAAGGAAAAACTTGAACTTCAGAGAAATTTTTAAAAAATGCTTCAATATTATTGCCTATTTTATGATCTTGACCAAATTTATATGTCTTAATATTTTTTAAATGAATATTACACATTAAGTGTAATTTTGTTATTATACTTTTCATGTATGTTAGACTTATTGTAGCAGAAATGAAGTTTATTCACAACTCTTGTTCTCCATTTTTCTTCTCTTCTCTTCTTCATTTCCCATTCTTTTCTTTTGTCTTTCTCTGCTTTCCTACCTAGCACCCTTCCTCCCCACTCCTCTTAGTATATTAAATACATAGGTTTTACAAGAATCTAGTAGTATTTCTATTGGAGATCTGTGCTTTCTTTCTGAAGGATAGGCCTGCATCTCATTATTTGAAGATAACTACTCTTCTGCCTTGGCTGGAAAGCATTTGTCACTGTCTTACAGAAGGGATGCGGGTCTATGCATTGTCTTGGCAGATTTTTATTGCTTAATCAATAGACAATTCAAATTCTTTTGAGTATCTGACATAATTTCATTCCATAACACTATGTAATAGGGGCTATATATATGTTTGTTTTTTCAGAACAGACATTGGGGCATCAAAAAGGAAAATGATCAAAATATCTCTGGCCATGCAGAAGCAGCGATGGCACAGTAACTCAAGTCTGTGACTGTGACGTATGTGTCTTCACTGCTGTGCTCTGAGGCCTAAATGATTTGTGTTTTACAAATTCCCACGGCTTGTAAACGAAGTAGCCATGGTGGAAATACAGACATTCAGACTCTGCATGCTAGCTTTCGAGTTACAAAAATTCTTGCCTCAGGAAAATTATGTTTGCTGATATAAAATTCCATGTGCCAAATTTACTTGATGATAAATCCAAAGACTAAAATTTTTCTTTTTGGGTTCCACACCTGCATTTGTCAATGGAGAAATCATAGTGTCTATTAAGTTTTGTGACTAAACCTTATATTTAACTTTCACAGAAAATTGTGATTTTTAATTCAATTAAATTTGTATGGTCCTCAAAATGTGTGGTTGAGTGGAAGCTTAGAGGATCAATATCTAGCATTTGTTTTTCAACAAAAGTATATGATTCCATAATGATTAGTAAAAATTTAACACAAGTCATTGTTTTATATATTCATGGTACATTCCTTCCTTTCACTTTCTTTGGAAAAAACAGGTATACTTTTGAAAACAAGATCCAGGCCATAATCACATCTCATATCTGGCATATTCCTATCAGTGACTTGGCCAGTTCCCACTCCATACAGCCCTCCATCCTCTGTGATGCTGCTTCTGATTCTGAGACCTGTGAGATATGGAAAGCTGGGCAGTGAGCTCTACAAGTCAGGAGAATTGGAAAGAAAATTTTAAAAAATCTATATCTTAGTAAAGGTGTATGCTAGAATAAGCCTGATTAATATTTCTCAGGCTTCGGTTGCTAGTTCATAAAGATACTAATTTTAACCCACAAGACTGAATAGGCAGTTTGGCATGTGATAATCACTCGGTTTACACTGTATTACCTCTTCCTTTGCTTTCACATCTTTTTTGATGTCTCATTGGTATGTTCTCTATAGAATGCTGTGTGTAGTCCTATGTCAGTCTCTGACCCTTAAGTTGTATCAATCAATTCCTCATCCGGGTCCTTCAGGCACATGACTCTGTAAGGCACCACACTGTCTTAAGGGCGTTAGTACAACTGTCTGTATAGTACTCAAGACTATAGTTTTCTTCTAAAGAAAGATAAGCTACTTGTTTATTGTATTCTGAAACTATGTAAGAGATCTTGGCAGCAGTTACAAAAACAAAAATTTTCTTGTATGAAATTAAGCCATGTAAGTTTCTCAGTTTTGATTTCCTCAATACTAAAGTTAGTATAATCATTGTAGTCCTTTAGAAACGGTATCACATTAATACAATATTTTCAAATAGTTACAATAACACTATTTAAGTACTGAAAATAGTATGTTCATAATGCATATTATGCAAGATCACAATGGGTGCTTAGGCTGTTTTGTCCCACATAATTAAGAAGAGAGCTGATTTAGAGCTTAAATCTCTGAACAGTTGTCCTCTACTGAACAGAATTAATATACTGGGAAATGTATTTCCAAAATATATTTTCACTTTTGGAGAATGTCATGCATTCTCCATTCTTTTGTTATTATTTTATTTAAACCAATTTTCCCACATTGATAAATACTGAAAAAGAGATTAGAAGAGATACTTTTCTTTGATCCTATGGCATTTGAATTTTTTTAGGTACTTAATTAATTTCAGTAGTGAATTCTAGATTTTATCTTTTGGTGCACATTGATCTGTGGAAGTTTTTCTTTGGCTCCAAAGCCAAAGAATTCTTTTTCATTGTTAGTTGGGGATGCAGGTGGATTTTTTGACTAGATATATAGCATGCAGACTAAAAGTAAATTTAAATGATGATGTTTGCTTGATTCCTTATCCAGACCAAATTTTAGCCCTTACTACAACCTATTGAGTAATCTTACTAAGAATTCTATCTCAAAATGTGTGTACCTACTCTTCTCGTCACTTTGAAACAGACCTTCCTTTCATTCCCTCGTGTGGCTGTTCTTTTACCTCCGGGAATGAATGACTCATGAAATCTCTTCAGAGAAATTTTTCCCAACTGTTCTGTATGAGACAACTCCCACCACTGTCATATTGACTTGCTCACTCTGTCTCTGTCTGTCTCTGTCTCTCGTTTCTCTCTCTCTCTCTGTCTCTGTCTCTCGTTTCTCTCTCTCTCTCTCTCTCTTCCTCAGAATACAGGAACTACGTAGCCATCAACATTCACCCTTTTAATTTCTGAATTAACAGCAACATGAAAAGTGTTTGGTGTTCCAAAATATCAATAATATTATAATTATATTAATTTTAATAATATTAAAATTAATAGTTGCATCAGTGAATAAAATTTTTCTCTTAAAGAAAAATAAAGGCAAGCTGAATAATTTCTGACATGTACATGAAAATCTCATTCCTGGCTCTGTAAACATAGAACTGAAGGTGCTACTCTTCGTAATGAAACATGTGAAGTCCATCTTGTTACTCTTAAACTTCCCAATCCTCCTTGGCAAAAGTATTAGGAATACTGACAAAAGTACTTAGAAATATTGACAAATATCCTCAAACAACTCAAACTGATCAGAGTCTATCAATACCTGACACAATTATAAATTCTTAATTTGTTTTAGTTTACTTTCTTTTTGGAAAGTAACATTTATATAAAAACACTAAAAATATTTTTGAGTGGATACAGAAAACTGTTGGCATATGGTATTTTTTGAATGACACGTAGTCTAGTTTTTCTAACCAAACTGCCAATCATCTTATTGGCAGATGATATTCTTTTCAGGGTAAATTCATAAACTGGTCATTGGTCGTGGTTTTTATGCCTGCGAGTCCTGCACTCTTACAGGCTAAGACAGGAGGATCACAAGTTGGAGCCCATCCTGGGTAACTTATCAACCTAACAAGACTCTGTTTCAAAACGCACCATAAAGAAAGTTCAATAAGAAAATAGGTTAACAGGTTCCTCAGTATATTTTTTAAATGTGAGTTTCCTAACAAATTTAAGTCTTTTCAAATAGTTTTTCATGTTCTTTCATTTTCCTCCTTATTTTAGCCTATCTGTCTTCCCTGTGAACAGCAGATCTAACCATAAACCTTCAGGTTGAGCTCTCTTCTTTGTCCTTTGGTGGCCGTGCTTATCTACCCAGGACCTCACTGCTAGCTCCTTCTCTGGACCTGATCCCTATCCAGATGTTTGCTATTACCTGAGGCTGTTTATAAAAAGCTGCAGCTAGCATGTGGATGGAGATATTCCAGGGCTGTTCTCAGTATGTTGAGCAGGCCAAGTTCACTACCAAAGAACGAAAATACCAAGTTGAACTTTATTTATCCCTCAGTGGGTTGTAGAAAGTTGCTTTAGTCACATACCATGGCCTCCAGCACCACATGTTGAAGTCTATGATTATGAACCATGGAGTCCTACAGGTCCAATATCAGGTGAGGTAGTTAATACCAAGGGTCACAGGTTGCTAATTGTTAGAACTCTGGAGAAAGTATTTCTGTTAAATCTCATGAGAGATGTTAACATTTACTGTACACAGACCTCAGATATTTTATACATTTTATCATACTTTCTCTACTCCTTTTTGTACTTCCATTAGTATATTACTGCTAGTAATACTACTATCAGCCTCTCATTTATGTGAATCCATTTTTCACATAATTGACTTATTTCCAAAATAAGTCAAAAGTGGTACCTTAGTGATAAGTTGTTTTCTGGTAAAGATATTGGCAAGGTCAATTATAGAAAAATGTAATCATTTTCAATTTTGAAGTGCATAAGACAATCTTCAAGTTCATTTGCATAAGACAGTGTTAATTCTTTCTGCCCATGCCTGTATTCATTATTCGTTAGATAGGACAAAATATCATGTATTTCACTAGTGAAAAAACTCTTCCACCACAGTAAATGTGATAACAATGGTTAAGAGATTAATATAAATAGTATAGTTTCTGAGAAACACTTAAAGCACCACAGATACTGTAATAAAACCAGCAGGAATATTCGGCAACCAGCAAGAGATGCTCCACACTTTCATATATAGACTGCCATGCGGTGCCTGTCAAAGTGACCGAGGGTTGGTCAGGTATTTATCATGTCCTCATTACTGGGAAATTCCAAGACTGAATTCTGACATATTTGTCTCCTGGATGAGCTGATAAGAGAAACTGCAATCATATCATCAATGTTTGTTCTTTGAAAGATTATTCCCTTGTAAATGTGCTTTCTAACATTGTAGAAGTTTGAGACTTCTGAAATTTTTCTTTCATACTGAGTAATTTATACTATTGCTAGTAGGCAGTGCTGGATACCACAGATTCCATTTCCATGAAAATAAATTATTAAATGTGATTTGATGACTGTACCTATGTCCTTAACATTTATATTACGCCATACAAATGCATACACATACACATGTGCACACACACACACACTCTTTACCAGAAAGAATACAGTAAATATTTCCTATTTGTTTGAGTAGCATATTATTTAATTTCAGTGAAACTTTATTTTATTGTCACAAATATGTTATAGTAGGAAGATGGGCTAGAGAATAAAAGCATAGCATATCCTTGTTTACATTTATAGTTTATTTTTTAAAATATTATTTATATGACCTGAAGAGAAACTAGAAAATAGCTTATTTTTATTTTTTTTTAAATTTTTTAAATTTTATTTTAAAAGGGAGTAAAATTAAACACAACAAAACAGAATAGAACGGTACATTAGAAAGCATAAATTTCAAAGCTAGACGACCAGAGATCTTTACTATCTGTCATATTGTCTCTTGTTTTCTTCCAAATGGTTGTCCTTATCTTTGCATATGGGGAGCTCATACTAAATAACATAGCCAATCTTTTCACACGATGTGTAGTTCACTGGCTCCCACTTGCTAGGCAGGGGGGACATGGGATGGGGGACAGGACGACATGAGATGTCTGATTCTCAGCCAACACGCAAGCAAGATCACAGTCTCCCCCCAGAGATGCGAAGAGTTCCTTGCTTTCCCCAAGTCAACCGCACTGTGCAGGTCCCGATGTGCCAGGGTCTCTCTCCTTCAGGCCGCTGAAAGTCTGCCACACTCTCAGCCACCCCCCCCAGAGAGAGGAGGTGCTCCTTGTTCCTTGTTCTCCCTGCACCCCAAGTCAGCCGCATGGTGCAGGTCCCAAGGCACCAGGGTCTCTCCCCTGCAGGCCCCCTAAAGTCCGCCATACTCACCTGCTATTTCTTTCTGATGAATTGACCATTCCATTTCCAAAGTTCTGAAATGGCCAACAGACCACAGAAAGAATTCTCTTTAGGCTCCTGTTTGAAACCAGCAGGTACAATGATCTGCTGGCCTTGCTTCAGGGCCACAAAAATAGCTTATTTTTAAAAACCACATTAAAACCATGTCATTGTTTTCTTGGGTTTAGTTAAGGATGCAGTCAGTAGACATATCTTAATACTTAAAAAAAATTAAAATGGAATTACTGTGAAGATACTAAATCTCAATTCATGGAATGATTTTATGCATGTATAATTGAGACCAGGGCTGGTGGAGGGCCAGGTAATCAAATCGCCTGTTACATTGTCTTTCTAAACTTTTATCAGAGAAACGTGCATAAAATGCTGACCTAAGAACTTGTAACACTGCATTCTTTCTTCCCTTAAGAGAGGACAACAAAAAGGTCAATCTTTAGGGCTGTAGCTCATTCATTGTTTTAGGGACGCCCCACCAGTCTGTTTTGAATTGCACTTTCCTCATTTGGAGAGCTAAAGATAGTTGACAAAGGCTGAGAGTCACTGGACTGACTTCCTTATCTTTGGTTAAGTCACCCATGAGAATGCGTCATTTCTCTTCAGAATGTGAGGCACAGTGATGTCAATTATTTTTCCATCTTTGTGGTCTCAACAGAAATTTTAGACAGAAGACCCTTTGCCCCAATGTTGATGGAAGCCCCATGTATTGTGGATTTTATCTTATCGTTTCTCATTTCTAGCAGACTAAGTTTTATTTCAGGCTTAGGACTGTTAAAATACATTCCCCCTATACGAAATGTAATGAAATCCTTGGAAACAGATTAATTTATAGCAGCCTTTTTAAAGGCAATGAATGAAGAAGAGAGAAAAATTTCGAAAGGTAGAAAATAATACTTTCTGTGTCATTGGTCAGGAGTTTCCAATTTTCAATCATTTCACTTCTTGAACAGAAAAGCACTGAGTGTGGGCACATTATAAGTAAGCTTTCGTGTACTTAATGGATCTGAAAACCCCTTGAATTCCATTTGTGCACTCCTCCACTAGTATTTTAAGATTGTGATTGTGTTCTCACAATGAGTCATTCTATATCAGTCACTGACAGTTGACAATCAGGGAGGCTTAGAAATGAACATTTTTTTCCCTATCATTTGGGCTTTATGTATTTAATAAATGCTAAATGAAAGATACTGACAAAGTAATTTGATCACAATGTGGATTACCAGAATCTGTTTCTCATTACAAAATGTTTCCAGAGACCATTAGCGAAAAAAAAAATGAGGATTTACAATGCACTAGATAAGCAGCAGTAGGTTTAAAATTCTATACTTTAAATTTGCCTGGAGAATTTCATATTCCCTTTCATATAATATTCTTTAGATCTTTCTGTTTAACATGGATTGACTGAGATACACAGTTGTGTTGGTAGTAAAAAAATATCATTCTTTTTTCCCCTTTGTTATGTACTGTGGTGACTGATATGGCTTGGAAAAGTAATATTATATTTAATTGCTTTCTGAAAGTGGTGTGTAATACATTCAGGTAGTGAAATTTCCCCCAGTTTCAGCTCATGAGATTTGATGACTTCCATCTTCCAAATACTTGTTTAACATGTCATAATCAGTTTCTTAATTATGTAGTTTAAAAATAAAGACCTGAATCCACTACAAATCTTGGTTCCAGCAAGTAGACCATCAAGTACGGTGTCAAAAAAGTTTCAAAATAGGGATCCTAAAACTTACAGAGTTAATGCTGTCTCACAGGACCTTAAGGCAAATAAATCTAGAAAGAAAAAGAGCAGCTTTAACTAATAATTCTCATGGGGGATAAAGATGAATGTTTCAAATGTCTAATAAAATTGATAAATAGTTTAGAAACATTACGGACTAGACAGATTCCAACGGAGGGGGCCAATTACAAAGCAATCATTAAAATTACAATTTTTAACAAGTCAGGATAAAAATAGGAATTAGGTTAATTTTAATCCATCAGACAATTGTAAATATTTTCTTGTATCTCTGGAATGTATTTCATTACACAGAAAAGAATATTAATAAGTGGTTGTTGGTTGGATAAATGATATTTCCTCTGCTGAGTTGAGCTGACTGGAGATACTATCCATTTAGTGTACCTTATTTTTCTGGTCTAGCACATGGTAATAGAAAAAAGAATATGTTGAAAATAAAAAGTAAAACAAGTCTTTGGAAGCAGTGCACTGAGAATTAAGGGAGATAAGAAGGGAGAAGCTGACACAGTGTAATGTTGAGATCAAAACACTTCACAAAATGAAGAATTAAAAAATCTGAGGCATTTAAATCTTTCTACACATCCAGATGAAAGAATAAAATTTAACTTTGAGGTGATCTAAATTGTGTTGCTAAAGGAGACATGAAGAAATGATGGAAAATTTATCCATTATTTGAACAATCATCAGATTATTTATGGTCTTGAGCTGTTTTATATTATTCCAACTGTATTAACACACATTTTGTCTATGTCCTGAGACATGGTGAGATTAAGGTTGGTGGACTAATTAATCTGGTGGAAGAAATTTCATATCTGCTCAATATTCAAGCTGTGGTATGGGTAATATTTGTTATTTCTAATGCGATATACAGTGAGAATCAAGAGCAACAGCAAGAGAAAGGAGAAAGTTTGCAGTTTTATGAGAAACAGAGCACATAGAAAGTTGGAACAAATGAACCCATGGCTGTTGAACAAACTAACACTAAAAAGAAGTCAAGCAACCAGGTATGGTGGCTCACACCTGTAATTCCAGCACTGAGGAGGCTGAGGCAGGAGATTGTTTCAAGTCTGAGACAAGTCTGGGCTACAAAGTGAGTTCAAGACTAGCCTGAACTGAATAATGAGACTCTGTCTCAAAAAATAAAAAAAAATAAATTAATTAATTAAAAAAGCCAAGCCAAGCATTTTGTATTAGGTTGTTAGGAATGATGGTTTGAAGTTATCTCAGGGATCAACAAGGCCCCAAGTTTTTCTAGGAATATCATTTGTTAAGAGAATCCTGGACCCCTTCTTGATAAAGAATACCAGAGAATTGCTTTGACAGGAATTGCTTTGCAGTGCTCAGCCATCTAGGCACTCAGAGGCCAGTACATTTATGACTAAAAGAGACTTAGTCCACGCTCAAACTTGTGGTAGACCTTGGCACCATGCACACTGTACTGCTTTTCCAGGTGTGAGAAATGTAAGAGTTGTGGAGTCAGAGAAGCTTCCACCCATATTTCAAAAGCAGGCTTTCGAGGTGAGTCAGTGTGCCCCTGAGAGGACCGTTCAGCAAACCACAGGAATGGAGGTGAAAATTCAGTGGAGATCCCAAGAAGCTGTGGGCACCAAAAATGTGAAACAGTTACTGATGAATGCCTCGGGATCTGAGTGGAGACACAGAGAGAAGCCATGAGGGTTACAACTAGCACTGCAAGAGGGATGGAACCACCTAAGTTCTTTGGAGCTTACTGCTTGCCATAAATCACCCTGGACATTGGATATGGAACCGCTGGATTTAATGTTTGTTCTTCTGGGTTTTGTTCTTGCTAATTTATTTTTAACTTCTTATTTTTGGAGGGGATTGGGTATGTTTACATTATGCCACGTTAGGTTTTAAATAATAAACCTTATTTTTTATTTTTTTAGAAGGGTTCTCATCTAAGAGTTATTTTGAGTGTCAAGAATAATTTGGATTTGTACTTTTTGAATATGTTGGATTAGTGGTACTAGAACTTGTAAAACCTTGAAACCTCTAGTGATAGATGAAATGTATTTCTCAAAAAGACATGGGTGTAAGTCTTTTTGGTGACCAGGGGGAAAATGCTATAGTTTAGACCATCTAGAAACTTGTTGGATTGTGGAGTTGCTGTGCTCATCATTGGATCCATCCATTGATGTATTCATTAACTAAATGTGCTATTGGAAGTGGCCCCTGAGTTTTGGTAGATCACAGGGAGTGGAGCATATGATCTGGTAATACGCATTCTTGTCCCTGATCATTCCCTTCTTTCTACTTCCTAGCTCTCATTTGTTGAATAGTTTTCTTCTTTTATCCCTTCTCACCATGCTGTTTATGTCTTGGAGACAGTGATGGTGGGACAAAAATGTGAGCCACAGTAAACCTCTTCTTTGTTAAGTTGTTAGTTTAGGTATTCTGTCCCAGGGCGAGGAAAGTCACGAAGAGCACAATCAGATGAAGTTCAAACCTAACCAAACCAACTTCTAGTTGCTGGGCTATAAATAAGTTATTCTGTTTTCTTACACCTCATCATCCTTAGCTGTAAATTGTGGGGACATATTTTTCCATTTTTATGTTGTCCTTTTATGGGGATAATGTGAGATAACAGAATAAAACAAAATCTTTTCACAGTGACATTATGAGCACCTGGTGGATGCTTTCCTATTTATAACAATTACTACATTGCTGGGGATTTAAATTAGTGGCATAAGTGCCAGGTCGTGAGTTTGATCTTAGAACCAAAAACACACAAAAAACCGAGAAACAACAGCTACAATACCGAAAAACAATTGCTACATTGTTGTTGTTAACACTTTTATTAGTTTCCAAAAAATGATTAAATATATGTTGAAAGATACATTCCCAAACAAATAATTTCACAATTACATATGGTATTTGTTTCTCAATATAAAAGTTCCTATATATTTACAAAATTGAATGTCACATGTATTATGGTAAAATGGCAAATAGTGTAGCAAAGTAGTACTATATACTATCTACTAGAGTACAAGAGGTCTACAAATACTATATTCTAAGTTGATAAAAGTTATTTTGAGTGCTATACATCCCTCAAAATTCCTGTATATTAATATTCACAACACAAATAGTAAGTTCTTCTTTAATGCACTGTCAAATGTTTTATTTCCCAGTAATGAGGTACACAAATTTTATTTTGCAATTCTACTTCCTGCTTTTTTAGAAAAGTGCTGCGATGAGTTTAAAAATTTCATTTGAAAATTAAATTGTATAAGGGACATCACATGTAAGAAATTGTACTCGAGAACCCACAAATTGCGGCTTCCTTTTTTAAAAAGTTGCTTCTTATCTGTAAATGACATTGAAAAGATTACTGAGACTCACATTATTGGGAACAATCAGTAGTCCAATTAATGCCTTTAAATATTATCTTCAAAAGACTGTAAGTATGAGAACCTAAAAATATTGTTGATTATATTTAAACTCAGTACAGCAAATAGAAAGTACATTAAATTACTTTAAATAACATAAAATGAGGATAGTTTTGAGAAATTATTACTGGTTTTACAAACAACTTTCTGTACTTCATTTTAGATTTAAATTCTAAAGAATTTAAAATTGAAGATGTAAATCTTGTGTATTATACATATTATCTGCCCTAATACATACATATATATATATATATATATATATATATCCTGTTATTTAAATATGGTTCTTGAAACAACTACACAAATGGTGAAATACTAGAAAATCTTTCAGAGGCAAAAAAATGAGGTACAATACTACACTGTTGGATAGCTCTTAAGTAGGTTATATTTTAGAGTCTGTGATATTGGAAAATTTGGAAGAGAGTTAATTTTGAAGTTAGCTCTTAATTTAAATTCTGGTTCTGAGGCTTTATAACTTTTTATAGCTTTAAATAATGTAAATTTGTTTGCTAGACTTTAAATTAAATAAATTCATGAAATCTACTTCAGCTGACTTTACATCTTTGCTGACATGGTATATATAAAATAGTTAAGAGAGGACCTTTTGCAAGGATGATTATGATGATATTGTTGATATCATCTTAAAGAGAAATAAGAAATTATCCATTTTGTGTTAACTAAATTAATGATTTCAAAATAATTATTATTTTAGTCATAAAGCCTGTTCTTTTTCTCTACAAACATTTACATCTTTAAAAAGTATAGGTATGACATTGTTTTTGTTTAAAATGTATATTTCACCTAAAAGCAACAATGCTATCATTAGCTTCAAACATCTGAGTATGCTAAATAAGGTATAAATCAATAAATATTCAAGTGAATTTGTAGGACTGTAATTAGGAAAGTGTAATTTTTCATGCCCCCTATCTCCTTCATTGGAGATTTATAGTAAAAATTTTCCAGAAATTTTTCAATATGAAAATTAAATTTGTTTAAATAATTGCAAATTGACAGCCCTGGGAATACTGAGTGAAGAGCATAATTTGGCTCTCTTAACAATTTCATAATTGCTACCTGGAAATAGCATATTTTTGTTGGATTTTTTTTTCATTTTGGTGATTAATAAAGGCATGATGTCAATGACAACAACATTATCAAAGTGTTGGATGGACTCTCACAACAATGGTCACTGTGTAAAATTAGGTCACTTTTTTCTCTGCCAAAGTTGAGCCATTGGGATATGACTTACTTATTGGAATAACCATAATGCAGAAATCATCAAATATATCACTTTCAGGAACTAAAGTTTCCTTATATAAGCCTTTTGACGTTTGACTGAGAAAATCCAGACATTTCAAAAAGATAGCAAAAGGTATGCAATAACTACAAAAGTACAATTGCATTTCTTGAATTGTATTTCTTGAATTGTCATTATAAAAATTTTAAAAATGATATATGATCACAAATGAAAGCTCCTACAATGACACCAAATCACATTTTCTGCTGAGACAAAAAATCTCATTTTTTTCTAGATTTATTTCTGAAGTAAAAATTTCCTTTACATGCCTTCTATATCATATGCTTCATGAGCTTTTGAAATTCTGTAACAACCATCAGTAAAATGAACAATGCACTACTATAAGCATTCTGATATATTGTACTCTTTTATGTTAAATAAGAGTGATCGTTAATCATATCAGATTTTACCAACCCATGACATGCAAGAGATTCATAATTTGGAGATCCAAGAAACTTTCTGAAATGTAAGTGGTTTTTGGAAGTGCAATTTAGTCACAATATAATTCATTATTATCCTCAGATTCATATCACCAAGGCCAAATTGTGCAAGTTAACTCAAAATAGCTAGATTTTCATACATTCTTTTCCACAGAGCTCCATGCTATGATCCAACTGTGAGATAATATTGTCCTGTTTTCAGTATTGCCATTGTCAACAAATTTGGAACAGCAGATTGTTAGTGTAGTAGATGGCCACACGGACAAAACAATTTTTCTTGTATATTGATTCCTGTGATGTCAATAACAGACATACTAGTCCTTTTTGTTGTTTTGGATCACATTTTAAAATTAACCTGTATGTATTGCCTAGTTAGTAAAAATAAACAATTGAATCCATCGGTACTTACATACAGAAACATGACAAAATATATTGTTAACACTAATAAAGGAAAGAACCAAGTGTGGCTTCTCTGGTGACTGTGCAGATGTTCCAGGTCTAAGAACGAGTGGCAGCAATACTCCAGACTGGTAGTATACAGTATCTGCCTTAAATAGATTTAGGATTGGAATAGATAACTTTAATTTGTATGCACTTTAATACAAATAATGCATTTTAAATGAATGCACATTACTTTTCAAATTAAAAAGGAAATCGCAAAACTGCCCAAACTGTAAGTAGCGTTAATAATATTTTTAGATTTTATGTAGTATTATGTGAGAAAAAACTAAAAAAAAAAACCTTTTTATTCCAAAGAGGAAAATACATATGGAATTTTGTTTTATTTTTCGTATAGCCATTCTGAAAATTTTATTTCCAGAAGTAAAGGACTGATAACCTTGATGGTAGAATGTTAAACAGGAATCCCAACTCATGTTTTGAAAACACTTGAGAATCTACTGTGATGAATAAAGCTGGTATTGCACAAGAGGTATAATAAAATTTGGCAAGGGACAGAGACATAAGGGGGGCATGATTAGAGAGGAGACTTTAACCATCAGGCACTTAAACACTGGGCTGTGTTAGGTTCAATAACATACCGTGTCACAATTAAAGGGATTGTTGAACATCAATCATGGGAAATTGAAGAAGTGCAGGGCTGAATTCGTAATGAAGCCGATTGCAACACTGTTGAATACAATGTTTTTCAGATCAGCAGTAAGCGAAGATAAAGGACATGGTGGAGTTGATATAGGTTAAATTAGCCATAAAAAATGTCATAGCCTTGCCATGGTGTCTTCATGGTAGCAGGGGCTCAGCCCACTAAGAGGTTATTGTTCTCAGAAAAGTCATCAACAAGATACAGCTGAACATATGAGGTATTGTGAAAAATCTTAGGTGAAAAACTTACTCTTAGCAAGAAATTTCCCAAAATCAAATTTGATCACTGAGCGACACTGATGGTAGATCGCCTTCCATTGATTGTGAGGCATATATCGGAAAGCATTATGGCTTCAAAAAATTAAATGATCTTACATCAAGGCTGATTAAGAGGTTATTCAAGAAAGGAAATACCAATAATATAAGAATTATCAAATGTTATGAAAAATAAAAATCGGATTTCAGAATGTTTTGGAATAAACCCCCATGATAAGAGAAAATGGTAGCACTGACTGTGGAAAAGTGGTGATGGGGACCCTTCCTCGGACACAAAAACAGGTCTGGAACTTTGACAGGGACAAGAGGAGTGAGAACAGTAATAATACATCAGCAAGAAACCCACCTTAAATTAGAGGATAAGTATGTTAAGCATCAAGTTTTATTTTATATTTATTGCTATCTTTTCTCATATCATCTTCTTACTTTGGATTCAGTGACTTTGTTTTCCTCTACTTTCTTAAAATAGTATCTTAGATCACTTATTTTAAAATGTGTTCTTTTCTAAAATTTTCTTTAAGTGCATTCCTTTAGAAGTGTATCAAAATATCTGATGTATGCCACTCTTGTTGTTATTCAAGATGAAGTAATATATGTCTCCTGTTATAAAAAATTAATAAATCATTTATAAATTCTAAATTTCTAAAATTGCCAACTGTTTTACAGTTTGGGGTTTTTGTTATTTATTTTTATTTGAAACCCATTTATCTAAAAATTGTGTATTTTAAAATGTTTATTTAGAAGAGAGATCTATTGCATGGTTCAGTGTTTTGACTGAGAACAACAATATCCCCCAAAGGACTTGTGTGCTCAGAGGTAGGGACTTTGTAAGATGAATGAATGACAGGGACAGTAGAATAGTTGGGAAGAGAGATCTGGTCAGAAGAGTCAGGACACTGGAGCCATGACCTGGAGACCTGTTTCTTCCTTCTGGATTCTTCCCTTTTCTTTCTTCTTCCTGGCCACCATGATGTAAGCAGCTGTCTTCCTGCTCAGCCCTTCCACTATG
The DNA here is from genome assembly GCA_004027295.1 of Dolichotis patagonum. Lineage (NCBI taxonomy): Eukaryota > Metazoa > Chordata > Mammalia > Rodentia > Caviidae > Dolichotis > Dolichotis patagonum. Next base: position 16,255 of record PVJX010008097.1, read on the forward strand.
CCATTTCTGCACTGGAACCACCAAACCATAGACAGAAACTTGTCAAACTGCAAGACAAAATAAAGTTATTTTCTTTTAAATTGTGAGTATTGGGGATTTTTGTGCTAACAAGTGAATAAGACAGATTTTTGTACAAGAGAAACAGGATCATTGCTGTGACTGTTACCTGACCACGTTGTTGACTGTGGAACTGGCTTATGGGGGGAGTTTGGAAAGCTTAAAAGGGCAACGAGCAAAGGCCAGGGATATATAGTTTCAGATGGGAACAAGAACTCTATGGCAGTGGGTCTCAAAAGCATGTGTGCAGAATATTTGTCTCTGGCACAATATTTGTCTACAGGACTTAGCTTTACATGCATTCCTTTCTGGTCACCCACAATATTTTTTCCAATGATTCAGCTCTACTGTTTGGTCCTACTTCTAATGGAAGCTATTGGTAAAATTTGCCAGCAGTACCCAAGCCATGGACTCAACATTGTGTTCCTTTGAAATTTTCTCCACCGGATTACATATTCTACTGACCTTATTCTCAGTCTTCCACAGTATCTCAAGACATGAGTAAAAGGTGTATAAACATTATGCCTGAGTAGAGCACATGTGGCCTTGAGGCCAATTGCCAGTGGAGTTCTTCTTCCCAACTGAAATCTCCTGAGCCTGGTCTTTACCATCTTCATTTCTGTCATCATTCTGGCATTCATTCTTCCATTAAGCTTGGTTTACAGCACTCTGGGCTTCTCTAACTGGCATCTACAAAAACTTTAACCTCTTCCTACAAAGCACTACCAAATACTGCTAAAGCACATGGTCATATAGTCACAGCCATGACCCTTCTTCCCTGGTACCAAAATCTGATTTAGTCAATTTCTTTGTCACTGAGACATAATACCCAATGCTTATAACTTACGGCAGGAGAGATACAGTTACATACATGGTTGGCTGGCTCCAGGCTAGGAGTGGCATGGCAAAGAAGCATATCAAAAGAAATCTGGTCATGTCATAGTGGCCAGGAAGCAGAGAGAAAAGATAACAGCCAAGGAAGGAGATAGATCCTTCCAGGTCACATAGTCTCAGTGACCTGCCTCTGCAGACCAGAACCCATCTTCCAGTAGCAGGTCAGCTATATAGCCCCCATGATTCACTCATCCTTCCCAAACCCCTACCCTAAGCACACTAAGCATTTGGGGGCATTACTGGTCAAACTCTAAGAAGACTGAAACCATGAGCCAAGAAAATCTTCTCCCTTTTAAGTTGTGGGTGTCCAGGATTTGGTTTAAAGAATGAAGAAATCAACTAAGAAACTCAGCAGGCTTCCTAATTTGGGTAAAACATGCATTTGAATACTTAAACAGAATGCATATTTTTTAGTAGATGCACAGAGGGTGGCACTGAAATCAATTCAGCCCATTTAGTTGTTTGCTGTTCAGATCATTGGTGTCTTTAGCGATTTTTGTCTAGTTCATATTATCAACAATACTCAAAATATACAACAATGATATATAGTTCTATTTTCCCTTTACTTCACACAGTTTTAACTCTGTATGTGATACTGTCTTACTAGATGAATGTTTTTATTGTTTTAACCAATTAGTGAATTGATCCTTTTATTATTATTAAAGATTCTACTGTATCTCCAGCAATATTTGTTGCTTGCAATCTATTTCATGTGATTTTAATGTAGCTGTTGCAGTGTGTGTATACATTTTTTAATAGGTCTAACTTACATTCATCTTATCTATGGTTTTATGTTTAAAGGTTTTATATTTAAAGGTTTTAAATATAAAGGTTTTATATTTAAATCTCCTATTACTGTCTGCTTTGTTTTGTTGTTGTTTCTTTAATTTCAATTTCTTCTTACAGTTAACTTGAAATGAAATTCTCTCAACTCCAGAAGGAATATCAGCAATATCACTTTTTTTTTCCAAGAAGGTTCACTAAATGATATAGCAAAATTAACAAAAATATTCTGTGGAAGCTGCCTAATTCTAATCTTCAACAATTAGAAATACAAAATTATCCTTGTGAATATTTTTCCTCATTCATTTTTGTCTCCTCAAAACAAATCACACATGAATTTTCTTTGTCTGTCTTGTTCCTCTTTCTCTCTCTCTCTCTTTCTGTTTGTGTGTGTGTGGGAGGTGAGTGTTATCCAAATTAGGGTTTGGGGGTTTTGTATGGTCCATTTTAATCTGTAATCTATATCTACATTTCCACTACTAATATTGCTTCCTGATGTATCTCCTATGAAAATGGATTCAATTAGTTTGTCTCCCCAAAACCTTCCCCTAACCTGTGTACTACATAAACTGCCTCCCTACCCAGGAAATCACATGTGTGACATGAAGTGTTTCTGGTAGTTGTTTTTTTTTATCCCTAATAGTGTGTTTTTTTATCCCTAATAGTGTGTTTTTTTATCCCTAATAATCTTATAATTGAGTACCTCATTGCTCTAACCTAGCAGGAACCTAAAAGCACCAACATACAGTATTTAAATCAACCTGAGAGAACCAACTGTACAGAACCAACTGTAACCAAAGTTACAGTTCCAGTTCCAGTTCCAACTGTAACTTTTTAAAACCTAAAATATGTTGTTAAAAGCTACAAGAAATCCAGTGCATTCCCTGTATAGTTTCTTAAGAGTCACAGAAGTTAAGTGTCTCCTGTCTCATCTGCTGGCTAAATCTCCTAGGCCAGGGCCAAAGTCTTGCAATGCAGCAGCTGGCAGATGGAACAGACAATAGTGCACAATGAGGGATGCAGGCTGGTTCTCTAACCTTTCATCGCCAGAAATCATTCCCATTGTTTAACTCTGCATCTGCAGCCTGTTTACATGAGAGAATTGACTCACTGGATGTTTATGATGTGTTGAGCTCTACAGACACACAAGCTGCTCAGACTTTTCTCAGATGACCAGTCTAACTACGATATTAAGGTCACCGCTTTTAGCTCGGGGAGACACTGTTATTATTATTTTTTGGTTGTTGCATTGTACTGAACTTTGAAATATAACTCCTCAAATTTGAGCATTTATTCCCAAGACCATTTTATCTACTTCCTCTGGCCTTGTGATCTTACAGCTGTTGGGTAAATTTATTGTAGCCAGTATCACAATAATCATAGTATATCCTAAAAGCTCATGCTCAATTTTCATTCTTCCTGAATGAAATATAAAAAGGACCTTAAGTACCATGTAAATTCTATTGTGCTACCCTGGGAAAAGTTCTCACCACAAGCACATAACTGGCAGCAGAAGTAGTTAACGCAAGAAATGAACTGAATGTCTGCATTCCCAGATTGGCCACCAATTTCCCAAAGAGCTCAGGAAAGTCCCTGCCAGTTTTTTTTCTTTTTTGAATAAAAATAAAAGTATTTATTATTTCTCATAATGGCTGGGGACAAATTAGTTGCATTCATTTTAGCAAATGTGCTGATGAAATCAACTTCGTTTTGATGCAGGTGTGGCACAATACAATGGTGTGCATTGTGTGGTACACCACAGTGCTCTATCGACATCCTGTAACATTATGGCTGGAAATACTTTCCTTCCGCAGGATACTGAGGGCAAAGGACATGAAGTGGTGGAGAAATAGCTGTCCTTTAAACCAACTGATTCTTTGGATCCACACTGCTAAGGGCATCTAAATCAACTGAATAGATTTGGAAACAAGTAACAAAAGTTACCGACATGTTTAGAAAATCCTGATTGTAAATTTCCATCATCATTACCACTGCCCTATTTTATCCCACATAAACAGTTAATAAAAGGAGTCCTATAGTGTATAGGTTTAGTATATAGAATTTGCACAATGTTTATTGGATTCATTTGTGTTACTTTATATACACGAAATTGTTTAAAAATTTATTGCTATTTGGATTCTAAATGAGTATAGCTTTTTATATATCTGTTACTCTAAAATTGTAGATAGCATTGATGTGATATGCCATTTATTAAGTTAGAATCTGTCTAGTTCTATTTTACTGATATTTAGCTTAGTTCTTCTTGGCTTAAAAGAACATTCTGTTTATTGTGTCACTGGCCAAGTAACAGACCCCAAAATCAATGGAACAGATAAGAAGATGCATAAAAACTTCAGACACACTAATCTCCTTTATCTTTGACAAAGGTGCCAAACACATTCACTGGAAGAAAGACTCTTTAACAAATGGTGCTGGCTGTGCACATGCTGAAGATTAAAGTTGGACCCATGTCTTTCACCATGCATTACACTAAATTAGGGATGGATCAATGATCAAAATACTAAAACAGAAACATTAAATCTGTTAAAAAATAAAGGGTAAAACTCTTGAAGATATTGGTGGAGGCAAAGATTTCATGAACAAAACCTTGATTGCATAGGAAATGTCATAAAAAATCTACAACTGGGATCTCATCTCACTAAAAAGCTTTTGCACAGCAAGAGAAACTACCAACAGAGTGAAGAGACAATTCACAATGTGGAAGAAAACGTTTGCAGCTGTTCTTTAGACAGAGGATTACTATGCAGAACATATAGAGAGCTTGAACAAGTCAGTTCTTCTAGATTTAAAAACCCAATTCAAAATAGGCATCTGAGATGAATACACATTTCTCAGACGAAGAAATACAAACAATATAAATACATGAAAACTGTTTAAAAACACTGGTCATTCAAGAGATGAAAATTAAAACAACACTGAGATTTCATCTCGCCCCAGAAAAAATGGCTATTATCAAGAAATCAAACAATAACAAATGCTGGAAGGGTTGTGGGGAAAGAGGAACCCTTCTCCATTGTTGGTGGGAATGAAGACTGGTGCAACCACTGTGAAAATCAGTGTGGAGATTCCTCAAAAAACTAGGACTAGAAGTCCCATTTGATCCAACTGTTTCCCTTCTGGTTATCCTCCCAAAAGAATTAAAAACATCTTGACACAGTGTTATATGTGCACACATGTTTATAGTGGCAGAATTTGTAATAAGTAGATTTTGGAAACAAGGTAAATATCCATCCACTGAAGAAGGAATAAATAAGCTGTGGTATTTTTATTCGATGCAATATTACTCAGCTATAAAGAATGATACCTGGAGACTTTTATAGGTAAATGGATGTAGCTGAAAACATATTCATAAGTAAAATAAACCAGACACAAATTTTTAAATATAATATTGTCTGATCAATGTGAGAAGCTGAAACAGTATATGTATATGTACATAGATTTATATAATGTAGTTAAAACAGTTATACTAAAAAAGAATATTGTTTAAAATCTCAAAATCTATGTAATCACTTTATTATATTATTTTATTATGTAAAAATTAATTTTAACTATCAAATTATAAGAGAATAGCAAATTATAAGAGAATAGCAACAGTTATTATATTATGTGTCATCTTCAAAGTAGTTACTCAGAATACACAAACCGAAAAGAGTTTTACAAAAAGGAAACAAATAGATAATATCACAAACTTTATCCATGAACTAAAATAAACTAGTAGTAGAAATTAAACAAATCAGCATGTCTTTAAATTTTTTGTTAAACAATGGAATATGTAATTTAGGGAAGCATTTGAATTTTTTACTACTTTCTATTTTTCTATTTTCTTTCTCTCTCTCTCTCTCTCTCTCTCTCTCTCTCTAATCTCTCTCTCTCTCTAAATATACCAATATATAGATAGCTATATAGGAAACTGTGTGATATTTTAGCTTGTGTGACTGTTATTTCTCTTCTCCTTCTCCTCTTCTTCTCCTCCTCCTCTTCTGCCTCCTCCTCCTCCTTCCTCTTTTCTTTATTTTCATCTTCTCCTTCTCCTCCTCCTCCTCTTTTTCCTCTTCCTCCTCATCCTTCTCTTCCTTCTTTGTCTCAGGATGGAACCCAGAACTTTGTGCATGGTGAGAAAGTGCTTTACATGTGACTTACAACTCAAGCCCTATACTTTCAAATTTCAGAAATTCATCAAGAATCTCTAGTAGCTGAATAAAAACATTCACTTTTGTAAATGCCTCTTACAATCCTCTTGTTTTGGCCTCCAAGAATACTAGAATTATAGGCATGTACTGCCATGCTAAGGTGGTTTAAAGTTCATATATTCTAAATTTTGTGTACATTATTTGTTGTGACTTATATCTAAATGTACCCCAAGGCCTCACATCCTCTTAGGAAGGTCTTTGGAAATGACAAGTTCATGGGTGTGTGATACTAGATGATGGGTCTGTGATGATTGGATTAGTGCACTGATAGGTTTAGCGTAGTTCTAGATGTGGATAATGGGAGGCCCACCCTGGGTGAGGGTTGCCCCAACCAATATGTTTATAACCTGAATGAGAATAAAGGAGAAAAGAAGGCTTAGTGCTGGCTGATTCCTGCCTGACACGCTGTGGACTGTTTTCTGCCACCATACCCCACTGTCATACTGCCCTGCTTTGGAGCCAGCTGACTATGGCCTGAAACCACCAACCGTGACCTAAAGTAAACCTTTCCTCTTTTAACGTGTGGTCTTCAGGTATTTTGCCCTAGCAAAGAGGAAATAACTAAAGCATCCAAAACCTTGATTTTAGATTTCTAGCATCCATTTTGAGAGAATCACTGTTTATTGTTTTAAGCCACTTAGTTTAAATTCATTTCTAAAGCAATCCTAGAAGATGATTACACATTTTCTGGGATTTTTTCTTATATATGGATAGCATGCAATGGAAATCATTAATTGACTTAGAGTTTTAATACACACGGATTTGAAGGGGGTAGCACGAATATATGGAAAACAACAAAGGATTAGCACATACATTGCTATATATTCCATACATGAAATTGTGAATTTTGATCAATTTCAATAAAGAATAAGAGAAAATAGAAATTCTTGTTTAAAGACACAATGGTAAAATCTTGAATACATTTAAAAATATGGAAATACATTTCTGGCTAAGAATATTTTCCACTATAAGTAGGTAAACAGCTGTATGAATTATGGTTTGCTGAAACTAAAATACGAGTTAGGTTAGTGGTTTAATGACTTGTATATGTGCATTCCATTATGACTGTCTGTAGTTTAATGATTTTTCTCAAATTGTCCAATTGTTAAGAGCTCTACTAAGCCAGATTATATTGACTATTAATGAAGGAACCTGATACTAATAGTCAATATATTGCCCAAGAAGCAGCCTGACAAAATGGAGCCTAACTAAGCACTCTAACCATATTGGCATGCCCCATATTGCAAGTCAAAATTCCCAGCTGCTTGAAGAACTATGTAAAATATGACCATTGTCATAAATAAATGAAATCATTAATAAATGTTTAGCACATGTGACAAAAAGTTGATGGAGCATGCAGCTACGTTTTGTAGTGTCAGAAAGTCCAATTCATTCTTGGTTCTTCAAATGTACTCAGATGAAAGAAAAATGTGTAATGTAGTTCAATGTTTGCCTTAGAAATGTTTTCTTTTAAGAGGATGGGTTATAGTTTTCAAAGATATTGTTTCTTTTGCTGCTTTTATTTTGTCATCTTTAATATTTTTTCTTAATGTTTTATTCTTAATTTCTCTCATATTTTTACATGGGTGCATCTTGTTGATTTATCATTACAAAATACAGTGAGACCTTAGTAAGTGAGAATTTTATACTGACTGCTATAGTTTAGAAATTGTATCTCCTGAAACCCATGTGTTCATGAATGGCGATTGGACCACAAGGGCCCCAGCATTATGAATGGGTTATTCCCTTTATAAAAATGTTATCTGATGCCATTTATGGAAGGTGATGGGAGCAGTATTCCGGGCATAGTTGAAGGAACTGGGCGATAGAGGGATAAATTTGATTATATCTGGTCCCTGGGTCTTTTCCTCTGGCATTTTTTCTGTATTTCCTGACCACCATGAGGCAAGCAGTTGTCCTATGCCGTATCTTTCCACCATGATATTTCTGCTTCCCCTTGAGTGTAAAGTAACATGAAGCTATTTGACCATGACTGAAATATTTGAAACCATGAGTCAAACACAATCTTTGCTCCCTTAAGTTTTTTTATGTGTTTAGTCACAATGATGAAAAACTAACTGATATGTTCACCACAACTAATAAGAAATGAAATGGCACTGTTATGAAGTACCAGATTATTTGATATTCTCAAGAAGAAATATCATGTATTTGCAGGAATGACAATTTTAGTCATAAACCAATAATCAACAGATTTCTCTGTGCATTTGTTAAGGTGTGCTCATTCTTGATCCATTTAGGTTACATCATTTCTGTTTAATAAAGAAAAAGGAGCACCAGGTATATAGCTCAGCAGCACAATCAAATCAATGAATAATTTGTCAGAATACTGATAACAATTTTTTTCTTACTTGCAACGTATGAAAAATCAATGACCCTAAGCCACTGAGATTTGAGTGGGCATCCATAAAATACAATTACATAAAAAGGACATTTATAGATTGACTTAATTCCCCTAAATATCAAGGGGATTATAAAAGATCATAAATAAAAATAATAAAGGACAGCCATGTTGATTTTCACCCAAAACCCTTTCCAGTGGAGATGAAGCATGCCTATAATTTTGCCCCTACTAGGGAATAAGATGAGGACATTTTAATCAAAATATCCTGAGTACTTGCTGTCTCCTTTGGGAGACTGTTCCATTACAAGAATGATGCATCAGGGAATTTTTATTTGATTGTACTAAACAGCGTGTTCACGTAGCTCAGCTTGTTCCTTTTCTGCTCACTCCATCTTGAGCAAGAAATATTGCTGTCTGTCTCTCACATACAGCTACCTCAGAACAGGCAACAGCACAACACATATTCTGCCAAGAATACTCTAAGTACGACTGCCAATATTTTTTTCTGGAGAATTTTTCACATATACTCATAAAAACAAAATTTAAAGGATGGATGTCTGTAGAAAACTCACAATATAAGACTATTTTTAAAATCTAGACCACAATGCCAATGCCAATAACAATGCTTTGTAAATATTAGGAGTTTAAATAATAGCTGTCATATAGAGGAAATTTCTGCTGAATTGAAATACCAAATATCTTCTTTGTTTTCCTAAATATAAGAGAGATTTGTGTAGGAAATAAATTGTTTTTAGTATAGAGGGAGCTGAAGATGGGCTAATATCTTTAATAACTGATTTCTGATGAGAAATTATGGTATTTCATGGCTATTTTTACACTAAATCTGACATCAATCTTTGATATTGCCTATGTAAAAACTAATAATGATTTAAAAAACCTGAAAGAGTAAAGAATCAACAAAGGTAGCAAAGTACAGATCCAGAGTTTAAAAGAAGTCAGACTAACTGTGAAATCCATGCATTTTCCATTATAGCTCATTTATAACACTATTAAATCGATGATCAACAAAATGTGGTATGCATGTCCTAAAGGCTACATTTAAATTTTCTTTTTTTTTTCCTTTTTGTAAGGGGAGTACTGGGGATGGATGGAACTCATGACCTTGCATTTGCCAGGCAGGCGCTTATGCTGCTGAGCTATATCCCCAGTCCCAACTTAAATTTTCTAAGTGGTATGGAGGCATAGACAGATTTGAAAATATTCCTTTCAGATCATTAATTTCCTTTGTTTCCTTTATTACTCTAAAATTAAGAATACACATTTCTTCTGATTATTATTTTATGATGATTCTTCCATTTTATAAAAGTATAACTCTTCTTTTCTCAGATTTCATTAATGTCCTTTGCTAAGAGTGTGTAAGTCTCTGTTCTCTAAATAGTTCAGATGTAAGTGTTGAGGAATTCTTCATTAATCAAAGTACTATAAGCCCACATTAGGCATTGTCATTCTTGTTTTGTAAATCTTGGTTACCAGAAAATAATGACATTAAAGATATCATGTACATCATACCACAGAAATATACATATATACATTTTTCCAGTGGCACAGTTTGTAATAGCTAAACCTTGTAAATAACCAAAATGCCCATCAACTGAGGAATAGATTAAAAAGATGTATTTTTATACAATGGAGTAATATTCAACTATAAAGAAGAAAAAAAAACCTTGAGGCTTCAATAGATGAATAGCAAATAGATGAAATTTGAGACCCTGCTCCTAAGTGAAATAAATCAAACTCACATGTGTTAACATAGTATTGTCTCTCTAGTACAAGAAACTGATATATAATATCCAAAGTATATAATATCCAAAATGTACAATAAATATTGTGAAAGTGAATGGGGAACAAACTGCTCAAAAAGAAAGAACTAGAATTAGGAAAAAGAGAAAAGAAAGAAGGCAAATCATCATATATATATATATATATATATATAATATAATTTAAATTATATATTATATATATGACAGATAATTGTACTAGTAATCTCTATTAATTCATTGAAAAGTATGGTTTGTGCTTTCATTGCTTGATCATTTTTTCATCCCTAGGTTTATAATCTGAGCAACTGCTTTGAAGATAACAATACACAATGTATTAGCCACTATTAATCTCTGATTATTTTATTGTGAAATTCTGTACCATCAGTTTTATTCTTTTTTTAAACAAAAAAAGGAAAGTTGAATGTACTTTCTACAAGTTCAATTAATATGAATTAAGATACATTATATGTTTGGCAACCAGAATGAAAAATTCTTCTAAGTATTTAAAAACAAATGCTTGGTTTTATTAAAAAAGTTCACAAAAACCAACTATATAAAGCATTGCTAAAATATAATACAGTGGAAGTCTACTTTATTCAGAAGATCAACTCCAGAGGTTGCCTTGAAATTTGTTTATATTGCTGGTTCCAGATATTATACAAATGTTTTTGAAAGTTAGCTTGGAAATATCTGTGGCTCCTTAATAATCATTCTGCATTTGATTTATATTTAATAATGAAAATAGAGAAGTTCCCTGACATACCAACATCTTGGTCTCCATTTACAGCTCAAAAATTTCAGTAAACCTAAACTTAACCAAGCAGCAAGAGTAAAAACACACTCCTTAAATATTTCTTTAACAAATGGACATTGAATTAAATAATTGTTGACATTCCCAAAGATTTCTGAGGATCCCTGTGTAAGTAAAATAACAAGAAGCCTCTAAATACAATCGTAATGAATATAATGGATGATTACTATATTTAGTTTAGTTCTAGTAACATTTTTGGTACATCTTATGAAAATTAAGTAAGTATATAATTCATGTTTCTAGAGAATGATCTTTACTGGAGAGTAGTGTTTTCAACAAAAATGAAGGAATATTCAGGCTAGTAAATTATTAGAGATAAATTTTTTGTCTGATAGTACAGTTTTGCATATAATTTGTAATTCATACAGTTACAAATTTTTCTTTCTTTGTTATTAAATGTGAGGTAGAACTATAATTGATAGTCTACACTTCACAAGATGTCAGTCAAATATACAGTGAACAGGAGCTACATTGGGAAAAATATGCTTCGTATAAAGAAAAGAATTACTAACAATGTGACATGTTTAATGCTTAGTATTTACTTAATTCAATGTGTAAATTATGCTGCTTTGATCCATCTTGTGCTAATTCTGCAATTGGGAAGATTTTTAAAAACTATGTGCAGATATTGTCATAAAAAGTTTTAAAAATTATTCCTCATATGTATGATAAAGGTATGCATATACATATGCTAAATATATAATTATTACTGCAGAGAAGAATATAATATGATGATCAATAAAGACTTTCAAGCATAAAATTAGATTTCAGTCAATTTATGAGCAGGTTGTGAAATGGAAAAATGAGCTTGAGAAAAATAAAAGGAAGAGATTTAACTGTGTGTTCCTTGAAGAACTTGTTCGCATGTATTTTATTTTATTATTTCTCCACAATCTGCATTAGTTTCTTGGTTCATCTATTTCAGATAAAACTTCATATCTCTTTTCCATTTTTAAACTGTAAATGTACTGTTTTATCGATGCATAAAAGCATAACAAATGATGTTTTGCTTCATCCATACATTGTGTAATGTTTATTTAAATCAAGGTACACATAACTACCTCATCATACATTTATATGTTTTTATGGAGAAGACATTCAAAGTCCCGTCTTCTAGCTCTCTGAAGTATAGAGCACACTATTGTTTTCTGTAGTCACTTTATGTGAAAGAGTACACAGAACTACTTACTCCTATCTAAGTACACCAAGAACTTACTGTTCAAAATTTCTTTATCTCTCTGTCCTCCATTCTCGCTCCAGCCTAGGAACAGTCCTAGGAAGTCATCTTTTATATATTATGGTGGCTATAAATCATAATAATGGTTGTATTTATTGCATTTAAAATAACAAAGTACAGTTTTACTTCAAAATGTTGACATTTATGATAAACCAGAAATGGACTTTTTCATCTAAGAATAAAAATTATAAGAAGACATCTTCAAAATATTTGAAAGAACAAGGTACTGATTTTCTAAAAAAAAAGTTTAGTGGATATTTCATAAAAATGCACAGGTTAGATACCTCCGTGTTAAGAAAACATAGCCTGGAGTGTGGAGTTTGCTTGAGACAACTACTGTGATTCAAATGCTGCTTTATTTAACTCTCCAGAAGCTGGAGAACAAGACTCAGAGAGACTCATCTACTCAAGGCCTGAAGCAGCAGCACTAAAAAGCATTTCTTGAAATATTCTTTTGGCAGTTTGAATTAAATTGGCATTCAAAGAAAATAAATGGGAATAATGATTTGGTCAAGGACAAAGAAATATTTGGCCTTCATCTGGATATACAGTAGCATGAACTGAGAATAATAATTCTAGTAATAAAGGATATTAAGCAGACTTAGTCATTGCAATATCTCCAACAGAAAAGGTATATCATTGTTTATACATTGACCTTTCTGTGTATTTATTAAAATTTTTAACATATGTATGTTTAGCCCAATGTCCCTTCCATATTTGGGACGTCTAATAATGCTTTATTTGATATTGACATTTTCTACAAGTCTAATAATAATGTATTCAATATTAGTCTTTTCTATAAGTGGTCATAATTTGTTTTATCTGAAGCACAAAGAAGTGTTTCAAATTTTCTCATTTAATCCTGAAATAGCTCACTTGCTGACTGGGCATATATCACCATATAATCTTTCCTTTATATTTACAGCTCAAAAGATGGGTCAATCCAGGGAAACTGCTTGCTATAGTATAACATAGATCAGATTGTGTTGGTACTTGTTTCTCCAAACCATTTATTCTCTTTTATTATTAAATATTATCTTGTTTCACAAGTACACAGGAAGCAGTTACAGCCAAAGTCAGTCTAACATTCAGTCATCCTGACTTTCTGTGCCCTGGTTCCTAAATTAGAACTTTAACCAGGCAGAAGGCACACCCGTGGACAGGGCATTTCCCTACTTCTTTGTCTCATTTATCATTTCAGTTTATCTACTCCACATCTTTATTTCATTAACTTGAAAAGTTTGCAGCTAAGTTAAAAAACTTGATGAATATCACTATCATGGATTAAGTGTGATTCTTTAATATTCATTTATAGAGCTCTGACCCACAATGTGACTATTGGTGGAGATGGACCTTTAAAGTGGTAATGAAGTTAAATGAAGTCATAAAGTTTGGGACTTAATTAAGTTTGACTGGCGTACTTACAAGGAGAGAGTAGAAGTGAGATAGTAAGGATACATCTGCTCATAGAAAAGGCCAGAGAGTGAATACGGCTGTCTGTAAACCAAGAGTGAAGTCTTAGAAGAAAAACCAAATGTGTTGTCATCTTGATCTGAGTCTTCCAGCCCCTGAATTGTGAGACCACATATTTCTGTTGTTTAAGGCACCTACTCAGTAGTATTTGGTTATGATACCCTTAGATGAACAATACAGTTACTACTCCAGTGGGAAGAAGCAAAACCAAAGCCCAGCCATCTCTTAAAATTCAAAACATTAGTTCTAGTAAATACTATAGCAGTTAAATATTAGTCAAAGTATGCATAACCTCTTCAGAATAAGAAACCAGCCTCCTCTAACTCATCCACAAGGTTTTCAGCACTTTGTCTCAATGTGAACAGCTATTAAATGGAAAAGCTGGAATTGAACCTAGGCAGACAGTTTTTAACTACTTCATTGAGAGTACTTGAATATTAAATATTTAATTTATACTTTTCCTCCTAATCTCTAATTTTATGATATGTCTAGTGTTACCTTTTGGACTCAATTTCTGTTTGAAAGTTTTCCAATTATTTGCTGAACACTAAAAGAGTGCTAGATTTGATTATTTAGTATCAAAATAGAATCATTTCACCATTCGTACATTTTATGATTTTAATCTCACTCCTCAAATCCTGAAGATTCTCCTAAAACTGACCAGGCTCTATGAGATTTTCAAGGTATATATGCTTTGTAAAATTATTGGAAAACTATACCACAAATATATAATATGCCAGAATCCCTGTTAAGTTATTAAATCCTAGATAAAGCAAGTCAAATTTGATGAAAAAATACAAAATAATTAAATATGAGTGATTGATCTAATAATTAAAGGCTTTCATTCATTGTCCAAAATTGAAATATCTAAAAGTAAATTATTGTGTAACTCAGCATTAACACCAACAAGAATTGGCAAAAAAAAGTTCACATTGAATAGTTTTACTGTTATAAAAAGACCAAATGCCAGAGAAATAATTTAGTAGATTCTCACCAAAGATAATTAACTATGCTTCTTTTTTGACTCTTGAAATATGTGTATAAGCACTTTCTCACTTTCTCACCATCCTCTGTGTGGACTTAATTGAATCTCTGTCAAAAGAATCGATCCATGCCCTAAAACCCTGCTAATTCAAAAGCCAGGCCAAAACCCTATGCCGAGCTATTTTCTGTTGCACTCAAGAAGCACTCAAACCAATGCGCAATGTTCACATTGGTACTCATGTTATTTGCTTGCATTATACTTCTCCATAAGCCTTCCGTTCAGCGAATGCTACAGAGATCACCACGAGTTCTAGGCTGGCTGGGGCTACATAGTGAATTCAAGGACATCCTGAACTGCAGAAGGAGACTGTACCTCAAAACAAAACAACCAGTGAGTACAATTATGACTACTTGCCTACCCTTTCAGCAAAAAAATGAAAAACAGTTTCGCTATGTAATTCATGTTCCAATCCCCAAACACCCAAGGCCTCAGTGTACAATATTTTCAGGATTTTACTTATTCATGTGCTTACTTGTTTAATTAATCTCTTCTTGTGCATCTATGACTGTTATTTAGATGATACAGGTAGCTTCTCTGGTCTTGCATAGCATCCATGTAAGGGCTCTACACTTTCCCAGATGACAACTTTGCTTTCATTAATATCTATTTAAATAAAATACAGTCTTATATCATGATTTGTGAAAACTTTGCTAGTTTTAAAATGTATAATACACAAATTCAAAGTACATGTCTACAATTTTTTAGTGTCTCTCCTACCAGTATAGTGACATGACTGGGCACTGTAGGGACCACTGAGGTTATGTGCTTTCTGCTGCAGGCTTGATTTAGGTGAGTAGCAGTGGTCATGCCGGCAAAGCCTCCAAACTTTCCCTGTGTGGTACATTTATGCGGCAGTAACTTCTGGCCTTAGAGTTCCTCTCATCTTCCCTAAGGCAAGGTCAACTCACTACAAGAGGATACTGTGAAGCTGTCTTTAGGAATAGCTTGCCTCTGGAAGATAAACAGCACCAAATAAGTTTCACTGCAAGCTAGAATTGAGTAACTAAAGGACCGAACAGTCTCATTAAAACCTTAAGGAGGAATGTTCAACGTAGAAACTATTATTTTTGTAAAGTCCATTAGCTAACATTTGTAAACATCAATCAAGAGAGTGCCTACAAGGGCCTGCATTTTGAAAATATTCACTGTCTGTTCTTCTATATAATCAATTTGCCCAGTCTTAGCCTAGAGGCATTAATAATCTTCTGCATTGTGAGGTTTAAGCAAAGAAATACCCACCAGTGGATAATTTAAAAGAGTCAGGATACAGAGTAGGTTTGAATGTTCCAGGTTAGAGGACATTGAATTATGCAGTAGATTTGAGGCATGAAGCCCAATCTGCTGTTGTTTGATACAGGTATTGGCCTTGCCCCAGCAATAAGACCCGTGTTGAACGCTACCTCTGTAACTGCTTTCACTGTTACTGCTGGGTAGAAGACAGAGGCGCTAATGCTTCTACATCCCTCACCAAATGAATTCAGAATCATTCCCAGTCTTTTACATGACCGACTTCTGATTCTGTGTCTGCAGTGGATTTGGGTGACAAGGGGAGCCTCAGTGACCGCTCCTCTAGCTATGTGAGATGACAGGAAGTAGTAGGTGGTTTGTGTTTGCCATTGTTGTTCTTGTAACTCTTATTATGTCAGGTAGATTCAGCACCCCAGTAAGACTGGTGTCACTCAGTAACTCAGTAGAGCAGGAGCTATAAAAAGTAAACACAAACATTGGTAGGCAAGGAAAATGGAGAGAATGTGTAGGAAAATGTACCAAGGAAAACAGTCATCCCTGAGAAGGAGCTAGCTAGTTATGTTTAGTTCTCTAATTGTCACTGAACTTCCTAAATTAGACTTCCTTCTGTTTCTATGAGATTCTTGTTGACATCCCATAGACGCACTTTTTTTTTGGGGGGGGTACCAGGGATCGAACTCATGACCTTGCGCTAGCCAGCCAGGTGCTTACACCACTGAGCTAAATCCCTGGCCCAGATGCACTTTTCTACACAAATCTGTGAAAAGGATGTGTTCACAGTTTGATAAATTATAACTGGAAGCAAAATCTTCTGCTTCTTTCTACCTACCTGTCATTTTATTTAGCAATGTTATGGTTGAAGGTACCAGAAACAAATTTCAATATAATTTAAGAAAATTTGGGGAGTGTCCTGAAACCCCAATGCAGAAATGTTATAGTTCATAAGATCACCTTCATTAGGAATTTGTTTTCATGTTACTATTATTGGCTTCTTTGCATATCTCATCTTAATCGTTGTTAGATTTGTAGAGACAAGTTTTTTAAAAAGGAGAAAAAGATAATGAAAAAGAGTTTTAGATTTGCATTTGTCCTTTCACATTTAGCCATAGAAAAATAAGGAAGAAATGATTTATCTATTCAAAGTTTGAAATTGATGCAATGTGTCATGAATCTAACTTGTTTGCCCATCTCTAGCATCAAAAAGGTCAACAATATCAACATTGTGGCTTCTCTTTGGTTTATTTAGAACAACTGCTCTTCCTTACACACATATACAAAAGTCCATCAAATATCTCCTACTTCTAAAATATATATTATAGTATAAAAGTAGTTATTGAATCTTAGCACATTCTAAAATGAGGTGCTTGCAGAGTTTAGCATATCTGGCAAGCACTTGAATAGACAGGACTAAGAATTCTTTGTCAGTGGAAATCACAGTTTTTCTTGGAAATCATGTTTATCTAAGGGGTCCAGCTGTCTCTGCAATTAAGAACTTTTTAATTGAGATCAAATAGTTCAACACATACATGTAATTTGAGCATGGCCAATTCAACACTATACAATACCCAAAAAGCTAAATATGCAATTGATTTAATCCTGATTAACCCTGATTAATCAGAAAACAACTTATTTTGTTTCCCTAGAAATGTGTGAAAACTAACACTAAAATCATTGAAGGTATTGTCTTTGAGCTGTTATTTTTTCCAGATTTCCTTTCTAAAGTTGTTCAGTACTCTCTTCCCTTCTCTGGCCAGCTGTGTCTATGGACTTTATTGTTGTGTTGAAAGAGGGCATTTATTTTTCCATAATTTGGCAGGAAGAGCATCTTCAGGATTAGGTCAAATGCAACAAGAGAGTCTGCCTTGGGAAGCAGCTTTGGCAGTCTTATATTCTCTGCATGATGTTAAGCATTCTTTCTGGGAAAAGTAGTTCATATGTTTTCTGTTTAAATATTCCATAGCTACACAAAAATTTCAGAAGCAAGGAATCCAAGGTTTCAACTGACTAGGAAAATATCTCAAGAAGATGCTATTTGAATTTCTCCTAAAACAATCAGAGCTATATGGTGTTACATAAACAGTCCCTAAAGGGCCAGCATCCTGGCTGACTGTACTTGCTCCTTTTCAAGACATGTTTTGTCTGAGAGGTGATCAAATTAACTAGTACCTGTAGATTTATAATTAGGAAAATTAAGACATAACAAAATCCTGATTTATTCAGCTACTTTCCTAAGCAATAGGAAAACTTTCATCTCATCTTGAATTTTGATAAAACAATTTAAAACTTGGGGATTACCACCGACGCACAAATTTTAAATGCAATTCTTTTATTCCTAATAAAACATCAAAGCAAAATAGCTCATTGAGAAGAATAGGGAAATGAGTAGGAGAAATAGTAGAAGTATAAACAAATTATTTTGCTTAAACTGGGTAGAAAAGAAACACAGATGCAAGGAAGTATCTACCTTATCAGTGAATTAGTCTTTGAGACTTTCTTGAAATTACATTTATATGCTGAGACCGCAACATATTAGTTAATGAAACTGAGCTTTCAGTGATTTGTGCTCCATCTCATTTTTGTGGCATGAAAATATGGAATTATAGTACAATTTCAATGAGAAAGGAATTCTTGGAAGGCTGGGTTTTTGAAATAGAAAACTTACGACCAATAAGAAAGAGAGGTTACATTTTTGCTCTACAGTTTATTTTTGTAAGTGGTATTTTAAATCCTCTGATAAGATATTTGGCAAGAAGAAGTAAGGGGGTCAATGTTCCAATCAATGTTGAATCCAAAACATACCCTAGAAATATAATCTTCTTTAACAAACTATTAAACAAGGAGTGTTTCACAAAAGTTTTGAGCGACAAAGGCATTTTGAACTTGTGTTTCTATCCATTCACTATGGAAATCTCCCTAATGCATTCACATACAGAAGACTGTCTAGGGGAGAATAAAACGTTATAAAGCAGAACTTTACATTCAATAAAGATTTACCTTTTTCCTGTATAGTCAGATATTTAATGACTTTATTTAAATACATGGATGAAATTATCTCATACAATTTCCCTTTCACTTAGATCTTACCATAACCAAATAAATCCAGCAAAGAAAATAATGAATCTAGTTAGAGTTCAGATCCATAGGTGGTATTTAGTTCAGTTTGTGCTACTCTACACACAGGTGCACATACATAATTATGATATGATGTTTTTAATTCTTCTAGAAAAATACCAAAAATGGGAATATCTGGGTTGAATGGAACTTCCAATCCTAGGTTTTTGACGAATCTCCACACCGATGCCCATAGTGATTGCACCAGTCTCCATTCCCATCAACAGTAGAGAACAGTTCCTTTTTCTCCACAGTTCTACCAACATTTGTTATTGGTTGATTTCTTGATGATAAATATTTATTCTGGAGGGAGATGGAATCTCAGTAATTTTTAATTTGCATCTCTCAAATCACCAATGATGTCAAACATTTTTTCACATCATTATTTGTCATTTGTATTTCTTCATCTGAGAAGTGTGTGTTCATCTCAGCTGTACATTTTTGTACTGGATTTGAGAGGTCTGATATTTTTCAGTTCTTTATATGTTCTAGATATAAGTCCTTTGCTTGAAAAATATTTGGATAAAATTTTCCCATTATATGTTGCCTTTTTACACTGTTTCTTGTATCTTTTGATATGCAAAATCTTTCAATAAGGTGAGATCCCAGTTGTTGATTCTTTGAAGTATTTGCCATGCAGTTTGGGTTTTGTTCATGAAGTCTCTGCTAACTGTTCTGTCTTCAAGGTTTTACTTACTTTCTCTTCCAGTAGATTTAGGGTTTCTGTTTTAATATTTAGATCGTTGCTCTATTTTGAATTTAGTTTTGTGCATGGCAATAGAAATGGCTCTAATTTTAGTCTTTGGCATGTAAAGTGTCAATTTTTCCAGCACGATTTATTAAAGAGGCTATCTTTCTTTCAGTGAACATGTTTGGCCCCTTTGTCAAACATAATATGGCTGAGTGTGTTTGCAGTTGTTTCTGTATCTTCTAATCTTCTTTAATAATCTTTAGGTCTATTTTCTTGGCATTGTCATGCTGAGTTTATCACATTAACTTTGTAGTATAGTTTCAAGTCAGGAATTGTGATGCCTCTTGTCTTGACTTTGTTGCCCAGGATTACCTTTGCTATTCTAGGTCTCTTCTACTTGCAGCTGAATTTTATGAATTTTTTCTCTAGTTTCATGGCATATCTTAATGGTATTTTGATTGGAACTGCATTAAGTCTGTATAACAATTTTGGGATTCCTATTTCTCTTTTTAATATTATCATGATGGGTACACTTTCTCTAATTTCTCTCTATAAGTTTTTTGTTTGCATTCAGGAATGTTACTGATTTTTGAGAGCTGACTTTATAACCAGCCCCACTACTGAATTTGGATATTAACTCTAGGAGTCTTTTGGTGGAGTCTTCTATGCAGAGTATCATGTCATCTATGTATAATGATAGATTTACTTCTTCCTTTTCTGCCCATAGTCCTTTGGTTTCTCCCTCTTGTCTGATTGCCATGGCTAATGTTTCCAGTGCTATATTGAATAGAAGTGGTGATAGTGTACATCCTTGTCCTGTTCCTGATCTTAGATTGAAAGATTTCCATTTTTGTCCATTTAATATGTTGCCTATTTTATGATAGATGGCTTTTATCAGATTGAGAAAGAGACCATTTTATTCCAATCTTCTGCAGGCTTTCTTTTTCATGAATGTATGTTGGAAATTTTCAAAAGCTTTTTCTGCATCTTTGGAGTGATCATGTGATTTTTGTCTTTGGCCCTGTTGCTATGATATATTATATGTATTGATTTTCATATGTTGTAGCATACCTGCATTCCTGGGATGAATCCCACTTGGTCAAGGTGTATAATCTTCTTGATGATTTGCTGCAATTTGTTTGCTAATATTATTGAAGATTTTTACATCTATGTTCATTAGTGAGATTGGTCTGTAGTTCTCTATTTTGGTTTAGTCTTCTATTATTTTAGTATTAGGGTAATACTTGTCTCCTGAAATGAGTTAGGGAGTACTGCTTCCCTTTTAATTTAATTAAAAGATTTAAGGAGTATTTGCATTAAATATTATCTATATTTCTTGTAGAATTCAGCAGTAAATACATCAGTACCTGGGTTTTTCTTAGTTTGTGAGGTTTTAATTACATTCGTAATCTTATGAACTGATATTGGGTTATTCAGAAATTTTATATCTTCTTGGTTCAGCTCTGGCAATTAATATGTATCTAGGAATCTGTACATCTCTTCTGTGTTTTCCATCCTATCAGAATAACGATTTTCAAAGTTGGCATTGATGATCTTCCAAATTTCCATAGGATCTGTAGTGATTTCATGCCCTTTTCTTCCCTCAATACATAAATTTGAGTCTTTTTTTTACCTTTTTGATAAGGTTGGCTAGGGATTTATCAATCTTACTTATTCTTTCAAAGAACCAAATCTTTGATTTGTCAATTTTTTCTCTTGGTCTCCATAGCATTAATTTCTGCTCTGATCTTTATAATTTCCTCCATTGTATGGGCTTTGGGTTTTTCTCACTCTTTTTCTAGAAGTTTGAGGTATAAAGTTAGGTTGTTCATATGTGCTCTTTCTGTTTTCCTGATGTAAGAATTTACAATACATTTCCTTCTTAGGACTGTTTTCATTGTGTCTCCGTTGCGCCTGCATTCTCTTTTAGTTGTAGATATTGTTTAATTTATTTCTTTATTTCATCTGTGACCCATTAGTTGCTTAGGCTGGTGTTATTTGATTTCCATGTGTTCATGAAGTTTTTGTGGTTTAGCCGATAACTTGGTTGACTAGGTCTAAATCTTGCACTCATAAAGATGTGGGGAGAAAATAATTAAATATGCAATCCTATTTAAATATTATTCCTGAATGATAATTTAAGTCCCTTGTCTATATTTTGCTCAAGATGATTTATTTTAAAATATGATAGATAATCATAAAACATTATGAACTGCCTAAACTTTCAAGTACATTCCTTTTGCAAAGGAAGATAACTTGTCATGCACACATCTAATTGTAAAGAAATGCTGAGTTATTAAAGACATGCATTTTTCTCGTAAGTATATTTTTATTTAAATTGTTAGTAAAATATTTACAATTATTAACAAATATATGCTCTAAGGTTTTAAAAACTCTAAACATTAACACCCACAAAAAGGCTGCATATTTGTGCTTTTTAAAATTTCTCGGCAGAGAAAATCTTCTTGAAGAAAAAGATAAAATGCTATACACTTGGTATAACAAGTATTATTTCAAATTTCCTGTTAGTAAGCATTTTGCTCCATCTCTTTTGATGCAACCCTTGCCCCTTATCTGTATAAAAACGGAAAGGAAAAAGAAAACGATTGTCACTCAAAGCTGAAATACTTGGGAGCAGCTCAAGTGACAGATGGATGCATCATTTGGTTTCCTTTCATGGCATTTGCTTTGTGGAAATGGCTGCATACATTCATCTGCATGGGCCCATTTTTGTGAATCTCTTTCTAAACATCGATATACCCACTGGGCTGTGATTTATTGAGAAGAGTAGTATTTGGATTATAACTACAATCACTTGTGACTGTATGAATTATGCTATAAAATTATATTTCAATCCATGCTTCATTAAGCCCAACAGTCATTTTCAGGTGTTAATTCAAAATATTTCCCATTATGAGTTATTAAGACTTTTAAGATGTCTAATTTAAAACAAGTTTGTAGTTCTGTCTGTGTTTTTCTCAGTAATATAGCCCATCAGAGGCTTTAGATTTATTTAGGAAAAATTAAGAATGAATTTGCACTAAGTCATTTCTGTCGTCTTTGGAGGATTACCTAAACTAAATTGTCAAAGTTTGAGTCAATCGTCACAAGTTTAGGCATTTGCCTTTTCTGTATGGATTTTGCCACTTTTTAACAGACAAATGAATCTAAGGAAAGTGTATATTTTGGAATTGGTGAAGTGTTAGTACTGTTAACTCTCCCCACATGCAGTCATAATACTGAAACAAAGTTGTGATAACTTTTTGAGTGAACTTCGATTTATTATTCTGAGTTGATAGGCAGAATACAATATGCGCTACACATGGGAAGGTGCTCCTTAGCTATCTTCATGCCTTACTGTCTACACACCAATAGCAACTACTTTACTTTCATATGGTTAACTACCCTCAGTTCATGGAAACTTCTCCAGTCTGACCTCAGCTGACTTCTCCTGACTCCTGGTCCAATGGTTCAAACCCCCAATAAAATGTTCACTTTGAGGACCCCTTTTCAAATGGAATTTATCATCTTCCTCCAAATGTCTACACAGCTCAGTGTCCATAAAATCAGGCTCTCCTCATAACTGGGGGAATTACAGGTCTCGAGGAGAAGCAGGCAAGTGATATTGGATAATGGGAGATGGACTTTGGATATGGCACCTCACACAGAAAGCTTGCAAATGGAGGCAAGCTGGTGGTACAACCTAGGCTGACATTGCTGAGGTATGTCTTTGCTTTTATCTGTCTTACTACCAACATCTAAACTTTGGAACTAGTGTAGTATATTTTTCATTGGACACCAGTGTCCATCGCAAAAATTCACTCTCTTCTGAAGAGAACATAGTTTACTTTTTCGTTAGGAGACCCACCTTGCCACATGTTACCACTCATGACATCTGAACTCAGGCCACAGGAGTTTCCTAAGAAGAAGATTAATGATTCTAATGCCACATATTAATTAGCTAGCATGCCTGTATATGCAACCTCTATCTTGTTTTATGTCTAGCACAGAGTTAAGCACAGAATGAATTACAGCCATATTTCTATGATATCAGAAAGTTGAGAGGACAGCAACCTTGTGCATATTTTTAAGAGTAGCTAGTTTATTTTTGTCTTGACGTCACTCACCAAACATGTCCTGAATTCTCAGTGTCTTGCTGTTTCTCCCTCCGCGATGATCTTATAGGACACATAAAGTGATTATAGGAATCCTGTAAGTGAAATACCATCATATATTTGAAACACATCTACTCTGGAGATAGAGTGGAGACACAATTCATGATTCATGGGAGAAGCGTTAAAGAGAGCACCTCAGAAGAAACTGATCCTCTGTTTTCAGACTTGTATGCTCTTTGTAAAGTCCTCCATACATGACTAAATATATTACAGCTCACTGTCAACAGAGTGCTTGCCTTAAAATGGAAATATTAACATTGGCATTCCCTTTTAAAAATACTTCAGGGGTTCTCCAGCCACTTCAAGATAAATCTAATGATTTATCTTGGCATATAAACATTCTCAGATTGATCTGAAACCTCTGTGCCATACTCTTCCCCAGCCCAGCCTTCTTACTCACATCTCCCAATTCGCATACCCTTTTTATTATTTTTAATACAAACCATGTGTGGTAGCCTGGAAGTGTATGGTTTGTAATCTGAAGTTGCATCTTTTGTTATAAACCTCTCTCTGTGTTGCAATTTCTCCTTTCTTTCCCATAACAACTTCTTTCCCAAGCACTGTCTCCTCAAGAGAGCCTTCACTTCTTATGGGGTAAAGAAAGAATTCACATGACATTTCTCTCAATACCTTCTTGTTCTCTCTATTATAGTACTTATTCTTTACTGTAGACCATTTTGAAAATATGCTTGCATCCCAAAATTGCTGGACACATTCAAAACAAAGAATAGGTTTTTCTTTATCTTTCTGTCTCAGGAAAAAGAAAAATTAGTACTTAATAAGTGGAATGAATGAGTACTTATTAAAGTGAGATATTAACCACAATTTCTCTGTCTCTAATGATTTATGTGAGAAAGAAATCCCAGTTCTTCGGCAACAAACTAGGATATTGGTTTAATTTAGATGTTATCTTTATTCCTTCTTTTATTTCTTTCTTCTCGTCTACCATGTTTTTTTGGGCAGGACTAGGTTTATAATCAAATTTTGTTATTATTTTGGCATCAAGCACAGAAGGTAGAATTTATTAAACATATAATATTTCAAAATAACATGAAAGAACAACGTTCCAGACACAATATGACAGGTTGGTAATGGAGAAGTTTAGAAAAAGGAGAAGGCAATAAAGGTGAGAGCTCCCTTATCCCAGGACAGCACAACTGGCCAGAGGAGTGTGAGTTCCTCCTTTCCTCCATCTATCTGGGACTGCGAGTCTGGTGAGAAAAATCCAACACGGGCTCCTACCTTCTTCCATTGGCCGGGGACATCGCCTTGTCTTCCATTTGTTTAATTGCTTGCCCTTTCTGGTGGCTTCTTTCTATCGGTGTTCATGTGTTTGTGGTTTTGTCTCTTTCTAATAAGTCCTTTGGAGCATTCTGTAGAATGATCCTAACTGATGGTTCTAAACTGCTTCAGTTGTTCTTTGTCATGGAAGACTCTTTTAATAAATAGTGCTGGAAAAACTGGCTTTCCACATGCCAAAGACTAAAACTAGATGCATGGCTATCTCTATGCCCTAAACTAAAGTCAAAATGGATCAAATACCTATATAATAAAATAGAAACACTGTATTTACTGGAAGAAAAATTAGGTAGAAATCTCAAAGACATAGGTGTAGTAGAGACTTAGTGAACAAAATCCAGACTACAAGGGAAATATTATAAAGAGTCAATGAATGAGATTTTACCTTACAAGAAAGCTTTTACACAACAAAAGAAATCATGAATGGAGTGAAAAGAGAACCCACAGAGCAGGAAAAAATTATAGCCAGTTGTCCCTCAGACAAAGGATTTATATATAAAACATATGAAGAACTGAAAAACATCAGGTATCACAAATTCACAGACCCAATCCAAAGATGGGCATTTGAGATGAATATATACTTCCCAGATGAAGAAATACAAAGAGCAAATAAACGTACAAAAAAAATGCTTAGCATCATTGGTCATTCGAGAGATGCATATTAAGACATTACTGAGAGTCCTTCTCACCCCACTAAGAATGGCTATTATCAAGAAATCAACCAATAACAAATGCTTCTGGGGCTGTAGGTGAAAAGAAACTTTTTTCCACTGTTCCAGTGTAGACTGGTGCAACCACTGTGGAAATCAGTGTGGTGATTCCTTAAAAAGCTAGAGTCAGAGGTCTCAATTAACTCAGATATTCCTCTAATGGGAATTTTCCCTGAAGAATTAAAAATATCATACCATCAGGTGTGGTGGCCCATGCCTGTAATCCTAGCACCCAGGAGGCTGAGGCAGAAGGATCATTGTGAATTTGAGAACTACCTAGACTACAAAATGAGCACAAGGCCAGGCTGAACTGCATAATGAGACCTTCTTGCATAAAGAAAATAATAAATAAAAGAATAAACTAATTAATTAAAAATATTGTAACAGCAATTTGTGTGCACACCTGTTTATAGCAGCACATTATAGTACCTGAATCTTAGAAACAACAGAAATGTCCATCAATAAATGAATGGATAAAAAAGATGCTTTTTTTTAATATGATGCAGTACTACTCAGCTATAAAGAAGGATACACTGTAAACTTTTATAAGTAAAGGGATGCAACTTGAGAACTTACTCATAAGTGAAATAAATCAGACTCATTTTTTGTACACATCATATTGTCTCACTGGTATGTGTAACTGAACAAGTAAATAATATCCAAAATGTATAACTAGATATTGTGAATGGGGAAGAAAATTTTCAAAACAAAAGACAAAGTATGAAGGGGTAAAGTTGTAAAGAAGGAAGGAAAAAGAAAAAATATGTATTTATACAAAAGATGTTTAAGACAGTTTTACAGCTAGTTTCTCTTAGTTTATGAAAAACAAAGGTTTGTGCTAACGTTGTTTGGACAAGATATCATGCCTATACTTTCCACTTTGAATAACTACTATTAAGAAAATAATACACAATATATTATTTATTGTAAGTCTCCTAGTAACTTGATTTGAATGTCCTTTTTTGTTTCATTTTTTTCTCTTTAAAATATATTAGACATTAATCATACAGAGACTTTCTCATCATCTTTGACTGTCAACCATTAATAGTTATTCACCAGATTTTTTTTTTACCTCAATAGTAATCAGAATTAGAACTGGCACTCAAAAAAATTTTAATGAGGCTGGAGATTTAGCTCAGTGGCATAAGCCTGGTAAGTGGGGCGTCACAAGTTCAATCCCTGATACAAAGAAAAAAAAATGTATTAAAAATACAACATTAAAAAAATATAGTCATTTTCATTATAAATGAAAACGGTATCAGTTTTAAGGAATATTTGAGTTGTCAATAGATAGCCTAATTTCTTCATGTTCTGCACACTTGTGATAAAATGCATGCATTTAAAACTTCAGTCTTGGAGTTGTGATGATATTTTTTAATAATAAAACAAAGATATTTGTTTTGTTTATTGATCAGAGAATGAAAAAATAATCTTGGGCCCATTTATGTTACTCTATCTTGCAAATAAAAGGTAAATTTGAGAACATTTGCATTTTAATATTCATGTCTTTGTTTTATAGGAAGAAAAGCATTTTAATCTGAGTACTTGTGTACATAAACAAAATTATTACATAAAATGAACATGTGTCTTCTCTCTTGATTTCCTTGATGTATCACAAGATATCTTTCTTAGCAGTTTGTAATATGATGTAGCAAACATAATACTTGTGCAAATATAAGGCCACAAGAACTTGGATAATAGCAATAATATTGTTTAAAATATGGAGTTTTTAAGAAAGTAAAAAATATACCAACCTGAAATCTCAAATGAAATAATCTAGAGGTGAGTCACATCCTATCCTATCCTATCCTATCCTATCATGGAACAATGACAAGCATTATCAGTTTCTAAACTTTTGCAATTCCCCTACTGATAGTTGAAAAATTACTTTAGCACTCATAAGGTATAACCCAAATATGTGGTGAAAAACAATAATTTTTAAATGATCCTTGTCATGGTTTATGTTAGTAGCCCCCAAGCCTCATGAATTACGGACTAGACCAAATCTAGCATTTGTGATTGGTTCATTGTCTAGTGCTTGGATTGGTGGTGTGAGTGCTACACCCACCTAGGGGTGGAGCCAGCATACCATGTAATGGCGGGAAGAAGGTGTCTCTCTCTCTTGCTGGTTTCTGCCTTGCTATTTGCAGCCACCATGATTTACGGCCCAGCCATGCCACCCTGCTTTGGAGCCAACTGAATGTGGACTGAAACCTCCAAAAACTGTAAGAAATAAACTTTTCCTTCCCCAACTTTGGGAGTCAGGTATTTTGTCTCAGCAATAATGAGTAACAAGTAACTAAGACAATTGTAAATAACGCATGTCACTAATCCAACTCAGAACACTCTCCCTCTCTTTCTACACATGTATCCCTCCATTATTTGCCACTTTCTCAAGCAGCTCCAGAAGCTCTCTTGTGCCTTACAAGGTTTGATAAAACACATGTTGAATGCTGCTGCCAAGCCCCAACCATTGGAAAGGCAGCCTCATAGGAACCCTTGTTCATTGATTATTCAGAATCACTAGCACATTCACTGTGAAAATCACTAGAGAGGTTCTTGTAAAATCAAAAATAAAAGTTCCATTTAATACAGATATTATCATTCTACTTGTTGTCCCCAAAGAGTTTATGTATTACAGTGACACATGAATACCCATGCTTATAGCAGCACAATTCATACCAGCTAAATCTTAATGCAATCAACAGATGACTTTATAAAGAAAATGGGTTTTTTTTAAGACACTAGAATACTCTTCTGCTATAAAGTGGGGTAAATATGAGTCATCTATAGGAAAATGGTTGCAACTTGAGACCATCATGTTTAGTGAAATACATGAGATACACAAGCTTCAATATTATGAGTTTTCTTTCACATGAGAAATTCAAAGTACAAATGAATTAAGGAGAAAAATAAATTATAGCTAAGAGAAAACAATGAGATAGATTTTTGCAAATGGAAAGGAAACTAAGAACTGGAGGAAAGGAACAGAGTGTACTTAAAAGGAATTAAAGTCTCTTTTGTACATGTACCAATTCCACACTATGATTATAATACTTTCCATTTTTTTTAAAAAACCAAAACTCATGTCATGTCTTCATCCATCTTATTCACTGGATCTGGCACCATCCAAATTCTGGCTGTTCCCCAAAAGTCAAAACGACCATGAAAGGTGAATTTGTTAATCAGTTCAAAATACTGAGGCAGCCAGAACAGACCAACCAAAGACATTTATGAAAGGGAATTTTTAGAACTTCTTGAGGAAGTAGCAAGGGCATCTGGGGATTTAGCTCAGTGGCATTAGCGCTTTCTTGGCAAGCATGAGATTGTGAGTTTGATTCCTGTGCAAAAAAAAAAAAAAGGCAAGAAATATGAGGTAATTGCATTGAAAGAAAAGGAAAGTATTTTGAGCGGGATTAATAGTAATGTGTTTTCTAACGTAATCTTTTTTTGAAATTAAACGATCACTGTATTATTATGCCTATTGCAATTAAAAGAATATGAAAAATAAAAATGGGCCACTAGCACTCAACTTTATTGCAGTCATATTTCAAGAAAAATATTAAGAATTAATTCTTTCTCTAAAGCAGATAAAAAATAGGACAGTGTGATAAAGTCTAAAGTATAGCAGTTTCCACACAGATTTAGGTTATCCCATGTTATACAAGATACTGTATGTATCTATGAGGCACTGTTGGAGGATTTATCAATTATTAAATGACAATATTAAATTTCCTGTGTAGGAAATTTTCAGTAGTCTAGAGAATATGCATGGTATTTGTGTTTGTATAACCAAAATTATCATAGAAAAATTAATATTCTCTTTGTCAATAATTAGTTAATTTGTAACATAATAAATATTCATGTATAGCAGTGGTTTTAGAATTTTGTCTTTTCTTTGCAGATAAAGCAATCATAACTAAGACTATTAACTAGTATGTGAGAATCTGTGTATCTGTTCAGTGCTAGACATGGATTAAAACTCAGGTTGCATGACTCTCCAGTTTGCATGCTACAATATCGCTTTCATTTTAATTTACCAAGAACCACAAACAGGCAAATTATTTTCCCCTCTTATTCGTACCACACTGATTAAGACATTTCTTAAAGACAATGTATACTGGCAGCAGGGAGGTAGTTGTGGGCATATGAAAAATAAGGTTTTATCAAGAAGAAACAATCCTGCTGGCTGAAAATTTTGATTAAGCATGCAAAGATGTGACATCAAAACTTTTCCACATTTTTTATTCAGATTTGTATCTTATTTGCATTCATTTTCTCTTACGTTGAAATCTCAAGTCAAGATTTTTCTTAAGTGAAATACATGAAGTCCATGTTGTCTTACTCAACAAGTTAAGATTATAATTATGGGCAGCAATTACCACCATAATATTTTTAATAAAACCTTTTTTTAAGTATAAATAAAAGATAGCACATAAATCGTAAGTGTATAGCCTGATTAATTTTCACAAAGGAAAACACTTATGTAAATAGCACCTCAATCAAGATACTTCATATTTTTATACCTATAACCATTCTATTTATATTTAACTTGGTAAGTGAAACTACATTTACAATCCCATCGGATGATTCTTGAAGAGGACAAAGCCTGAAATCATTTGAATAATCAAGCCTACATTCAGCTTTTGATTACTAACTATACTATTCAAAAGCTTTCACTTGAGCTTGAACGAAAGGAAAGATGAATAAAGCCAGCTATCAGTCTGCTTTATTACATTTTCATGCCCTCATGTAATAAATAAGTATGTTAGGCAGTCACAGCCCAATACAATTCTATCTAGTGATGTGTGTTTGTGTCTGGGTACCTGTGATCCTATGCTATTAAATTTAATTTTATAGTACACTTTAAACTTATCGACCTTATTTTGGGCTGGGGATTTAGCTCAGTGGCATAAGTGTCTGCCTTGCAAGCATGCAGTCGTGAGTTCGATCCCCAGTACCAAAAAAAAGAAAAGACCTTATTTTTATTTTTTAACTCTGAACATCTAAGTCTGTTCAAATATTGGCTATTACCTAAGAGTAATGGATTAATCCTTGCATTTTCAGGAACATCGTCCCCAAATTTTGACTTCAGCATTCAATTAAATTTACTTCAGTGAGTTCACTTAACTTTACCTTAAGATATACATTGGGATTTGTGTTAGAAATGAATAACAACCTGATCACTTCCCTGTCTGTGTTAGAGAAGTGACCTCCCTTATGCCACTCATCTCTCTTTACTAAACTGGGGGTTTTCCAATGCAAAGGTTACTCCAAGCTGTAGCTATCTATGTCTCACCGTCTAGAGTCACATGGAAAACTTTGTGGAAGAGCTACCAGAGGCTCCGCCATGGTGCATCTTAAACTTCTATATGCCCAACAGGATTGCTTGGAGTGACAGCCTGGCCAATGACCTCACAAATGGACAACGTTTCTTTTACCAGTGTGGTCATTATAGTAGGTGCATTTACTCATGCATCTGTTAGTTATGTTTTATAAATAAATATTATAAATACGATGGTAAAAATCATTACATGGAAAACCTGTTTTGCAGAAAAACCTGAGATAGTATATGCACAATAGTAAAAGTCACTGTTTGCAGAAAAAGCTGAGAGTTCCTCACCCCACCTCTCTGCTCCAAGGACAACTCCACAGAAAACAGCCATTATTCTTCTTTTCTTGATCTGCATACTGAAGAAAACTGCTCAATGGCAAAGCAATGGTATTCCCTCTCAGCTTTTATTCTATACTATATACTCTCACTGTTTCATTTTCCCATGACAAAATGTCAAAGACGAAAGTTAATATGCAAATTTTACTCAAATTGGACGTGCCAGTCCAAGGATGCAATGGTCAGTGTTATCACCTGATCAAATGGAGAGACGCCTAGACAGGTGATTGGATGCTCCTGCACTAACTTCATCATTGGATAGAAACACTGATCACCTGGTAGTAGAATTGAGCTATTAGGGGATAGGGCCCTCTTGGTGTAACTAGGTACTGGGAGAGTTTATAACCTGTCAGGATCTTTGTCTCTGGCTTTGCTTCCAGGTTTCCGCAAGGTGAACAGTTTTCCTTGTCCATAACCTCCTAATGCCCTTCTGCAGTCGTGTTTCAGCTTTGTACCCAATTGACCAAAGACTGAAATCTCTGCAGACATGAGCTAAGAGAAATCCTTCTTCCTTTAAGCTGTATGCATAAGAACATAAAGGTGACTAACACAGGGGTTTTCCCAAATCTAGGATTGCCCGAAAAGTCCATTATCCCCTTTATCACAAAAGTCTGAACTTTTTCTGGTGCTAAGCTTTTCTTTCAAAGCACTGTGGCTGCAATTGTTATTTTAATTACGAACAACTAGAAACAACTAGACCCAATCACTTAATACACTTTTTGAAAGAAGCAGTAATAAATGCAGCCTAACCTCAGCAAATCTAGGTTGGATGAATTGTCATCTGTTTTTGATAGATTTGTTCATCTCTAAAGAAATCCAAAGGAACTGCCTGATCCCACACATTCTTAAATACATTTCTCCCTCCTTCTATAGCTCTCAGTACTTTCAAGCTTTATGCTACTGTCTCTGTGTTTCTGGTCTTGCTTCCTAGATTTAAACCTCACTCATGATAAGAATTTTAGCTGATTCATGTAGGAGTTCCCTTTTCCATGACACTAATCTGTACTTCACATGTGTTCATTAAATCTGGGCTGAACAAAATCTGTATCCTTCATATTTTTACTTTCATTCTGATCTTATCCTGTCGCATCCTTTCTGAAATATGTATTTTTCAAAAGTATTTAAGATGAAATCACCATTACAAAAAATATTGTATCTTCAAGTCTACAATGGATAGTATGGAATATTAATTTGAATTACTTAATGGATTGACATTTTGTCTAACATTGAGATGGTAAGACACTGTTGTTATTGCTGTCTTTATTTTTCATGTCACAATATTTAAACAGAATTTCAAGTGTTCAAGGCTGAGAACTATATTACATCCCCAGTGTTATACTAAATAGTCAGGAGGTAAATAGGAAGAGAGATTCATCACATATGATCTGGGAACCTTAATATGCAATGGTTAGCAAGCTTAGTAGCCAACTCCAAGGATGAAATTAAATTCTTGCTGTAGGGTGTAGGGTCAGAGTAGCATTTATATCCTTCTTGGAGACTAAATGAATAATACAGAGTAAAGACTAGCAACAAAGTCACTGTGGAAATAACTCTTTACTATCTACAGTGAAAAAATTCAAAGCAGAACAAAAATAGCACATCCATTTCAGAACTAAAATTTGCCCTGGTTTGTTTGGAATTGCCAAATGTACAGGAACCAATACAAAATTAATGAAAGTTCAGGAAGTTGTGAACAATTGTGCTTGAATTTCCTCCACCAGTTTTCAAAATGTGTTATTTCCGAAGTGATCTGATAGTTTCATCTCCCATACTCTAGAACTGTTCCTACCTTGCTAACCAGTGCCGTGGGGACGTGGTTTTAGCCTCATTTGTTTAACAGCTTTCATTTTATAACTAATGGTATGCCATTATCAGAAAAATTTTGATAACATTCATCATGAAATTAGAGGCTGGGAAGTTTAATCAGAGCAATGTATTTTGTTACTTTCTGGATAAAATAATTCTTACAAACTACAAAAAGAGCAAATCTACATTGCTAGATATTTATAGTATGTAGTACATTTTATAAGCATAGCACAAATGCATGAAGTGCATCATAAAGTACAACAATATTTTCAAAACCATTTTCCAATTAAAAACATCATGGAATTCTTCATTGGGTTACTGAGCATCTTGTGGGGGGACATATTTAATGAAAAAAATGTAGAAATGTAAATGAAAGTATATATTGCTACTTCTTGCACATACTACAAAATGTGTAATAAAAGAAAAACATTGATTACCATTTCTACTACTTTGGAGGACTAATGTACAAAAATGCTTCAATATATAGGGAAAAAAAGCTACAATGAAACAGAGAAAATAGTAAAAATACAAATAAATTTTAAATACACAGGTTAGTGAGGGAGATATAACAGGAAGCCAGGCTGGGAGCATTCCTGAGTCTTGGGATGCCTATCATGTGTAGTAACTAGGGATTTCAGGGTGTTAGTCTGTCTAGACAATTCATAACAGATCTGAGTCTCAAATATCTGAGTAGTGAAAAAAATCTCGGGGTATTAATGTTACGAATTTCCATACATGAACACTCCGTGAAATTAGCATAAAAATAGTCTTGCGGTAGGTAGTGTTATAGAGCAGGAACAAAACTGCAAAATTCCTTCGTAGAGATTTGTCTTTGGAGGGGAATACACAAGGTCTCAGATACAAGACAGAATGGTGACCACAGTGCTAGATGTGTAGGTGATGACAGGGGAATCTTAAGAAGGTAAAAGAATAAAATGCTTTCTTAGGTAAAGAAATATATTTTAAATATACAATAAAGAATATTAATTGGGAAATATACAGAATATAAAAAACCCTGAGATTTTTTTACTATGCAACAAGAGGGTAAAGATACCCTCTGCCTACTGTAGCAGACTGAAAGAGTAACAGCAATTAAGTTAAAAAGAAGAAAACGGTATGATGTAGGTGAAATCTACAGTATAAAATAACATCACAGTTTAAAACAAACATCACAAGGAAAAGAAATAAACATATCATGCAAAAGACTCAGGTAATTAAGTATATAATTTAAGAAATCAATTACTTCCTATTCAATAACAACATTCTCACAATGAAAATAGAGAAAAGGTATGAAGTGCCAGAATACTAAATGATAAAAATTCAAACCAGAAAATATAAAATATTTAACAGTAAATGAAAATGAAAACATATAAACTCATGGGTTGTAGCAATACCAGCAACACAGGACTTTATATGATTTCTTATATAATAAAAAATAAAGGTAGCAAATTGAAAGTAGATTTTGCTAGAGATATTTCCCGCGTTAGCAAAGACCAACTCATTGGTGGCCAATATAGCCAGAAATCAAATTCAAAGCTTTTTACATAAACTAATAATTTAAAATCAGGCTTATCACATCTCTTACGTTAAAATTCAGCAATTCATCCTAAAATAAGACTATAAGCAAAGAAAGCAGCATGTGTTTGAGAATGGATCTGAATGACTCAGAGAATCTGAACCCTAACATCCTGCTGGCCGGAAGCAGCAGCCTGTGCATCTGTGCCTGACAGGACCCTTCCTGTGTCGCTGAATGACCTTGCCTGAGGGGTTACCTAGCAGTGGGAAGTGCAAGCCCTTAATTTACTTCTCTGCTGCCTCCAGACATGCAGCAGGAGTTCCATCCCAGCTGGAGGTGGACAGCAGGGTCAAGAAGTCTAATGCAGAGGAGAAAAGGCACCAGGTACACCAGGAGATTTGGGCTGAGGGTGCCACAGCAGGGCTGGAGGAACAGATTGCAATCAGGCTGAATGTATTGATGAGCATGACCTTGGATAGACTTTGTGCCAGTTCCAAAAACTAGGATCCGCTCCCCTTGTCTTCCTACTTCACTACTGACTTCGGTTCTAAAGATGTTCAAATGGAGTAAAGTAGTGAAGAAAACTCTTCCAGGATTTTTTAGAAATAACGTTGTTAGAATATATTTGAGACTTGTAAAAATTGTCTTCGTTTCTTTCTTGTCAATGGGACACAATACCCAACGCCCAAAAATTAAAGGAGAAATGTATTTGGACTCACGGTTTGTAGACATTTCAGACCACAGACAGCTGGCTCCTAGGCTGGGTGGCTTGACATAGCAGGCTTGCTCACAGCTTGGCAGTGAAGTCCAGAGCAAATGACCAAGGGAGGAGCCAAGAAGGGACAGTAACCCACCTCTTCCTGCCAGACGTTGCTTCCCAAATCACATTTGCTGTAAACTGTAAACCTGTAAGTGGGTTAATCTGCTGATGAGTATCACATGTGCAAAACACAATCACCTCTCCAAAACCTGTGAACACGTGATGCTTTGGAGGGTCATCTAGATATAAACTGTAACAAAAGTTATGCATAGTTTGTAACAATTACCCCAAACAACTACTGGCTACTATACTGAAATTGCTTAGTCTGATAAAGCAATATACAGTTTGACATACTCAATTCAGGGTACTTGATTTATCACTCTTTGATGCTTAATACTTTGATACTTAATATTCCCATTATTTGACTCTCATCTGGGAAATAACTAAATAATATATGGAGGTATATGTATTACACAGTTTTCAACAATGGTGTTTGGAACTCTGAATAATAGCAAGATGTGTACTTCAATGATAAATGTAAAACAAATCTTCAAATCTTCAAATCATGCAGTATTAAATTATAAATAATAACACTTGACATTTAGTACTTGCCAGTTTTGGAGTCCATATAAAAATAATTTTAACAAAAATACTTCTTTTGTTGATCAAATGAGCTATGATAAAAAACTTTGACTACAGATTAGGCTTAGATATCTAATTAAAAAGAATAAATATAAGTAGCAAAATATCCTCCAATTATCTGGGGCTCTCTCTGATTACAGGTTTTGGTCAATTCCATATCTGGAGTTCATTTGTGTTGATATATATTGAACTGGCATTCTAGAGGATTTATTCTTACCAAAAAATAACAAAACCAACTAGAAACCTGCCCTTGTATAAACTGGATACTACTTCCTTCATTAAAAAAATTAACAAATAAAACTTCAAATTTTAGCAGTGCAAAAAATCATAAGGTTGTTTCCAATTTAAGATGAGTTTCATAGGAGTGTACTTTATATTATCTCTTCAGCCTTCTATTCTGTTTTATTGAAAGTCATTATTAATTTCTTGCTATATCATTAAAATCCTAACACTAAAAGGTACAGAGTTACAACATGAAAAGGAGACTTTAAAACTGTGGTCTCTTGGGCTGGAATAAGTTACAATGGTTAAAATTCAATTTGTAATATTTATTACTCCATTTGTTTTCAAATGTTAAAATGTAAAGTCAAGAATTGGAAAGTGGAAATGAATTCACAATGGGCATTTATGTTTCCATCTGGAAATGGCATAACTAAAGATGAATGACTTAAATGACCTTTCTTATTTGCATATTTAAAAACTAACTAGAAACAGACTTTTAAATTACTTCCATTTGAATAAATTTTATGTCCTGAGAAGTTTGCATTTTGGAGCCCTCTCTTTTATAAGAGCAATCACACCATGAGACTTATTTTATTCAGATATTGTGTTACCTCCTCTTAAGTAAGGGCACAATTTGGCAACTCAATTATAGCTCAAGTGAGCATTAAAAAAACCTTTAAGTATAGCCTTGCAACGTGCCATATTCACATATCTTTGAAAAGCTACACTCTTGTTATTTGCTAGGGCTACACAGAGAACACTTCCAATAATCATTTGCATATGCAACTGATTTATGGGCCAAAATTCCATCTAACACAGGAAATTTACAACTAATACTTTTGTTAGCTAATCAAATTGATAAATAAACCAATTAAAAGCTGCCAAGTTTTTAAGCCTCAAAGCTGTGTACATGTTGAGAAGAAATCCATGCAAATTGATATAAATCACTTATTCAACACTTTTGATTGGGGATATTTCTATTTTTTCAAGTTTCATTGAAATTACTACAAAGGAAAAAGAGAATGAACTTAAAAGTTTATAGATCTCTATGAAAAATAAATGGTTCATAAATTAAAAAGAAGTACTCCAAAAATGATGCATCTACTTTGAGTTTGATGGAGAATCCAGAGGTAAGAATCTACAATTCCAAATTCACATCAGTAGCTTACTCCAGATATGAGAGTTTTTCTGTCCATTGGGAAAAATTTCAACTCAGAAGTAACAGGAAAAGTGAACATAATCAAAGCAAAAGAAATTTTCAACACAATAAATTAAAGGCCTTCTAATGAAATGATGAGATAATTTCCCTTGAATTAATAGCTTGAGAATTCTACAACATATAGGAAGTAAAACATAAATTGAACATAAGTACAAACAAAATAAAATAATATAGTCTGGAATGAAAGAGATAAGATACATTGATTACCTACCTGAAGAATCTGAAACCCAGATAGATTATGCACTTGAGTCTGGTTTATTTTACTTACAAATGTGGTATTCTTACCTTCTTGCTAGCCTGTTTTGAAACTGTTTTATTGTTATTATTTTCTGCTTAAAATTAAAAAATAAATAGCTTGCTTAGAATCTAAAAACAAATCCATTGCAGAGAAAGATAACTTTTCAACTCTAATTCCCTTATCTTAGTTATATCTGACTCATCAGCTTGCAACCTTCGACAAAGTAGAAGTTATTTATAGCAACAACTGTATTGTTAAAATCTGATATTTACAATTTTTTTAGTCTGTAAACCTGACCAAATTTTGAAAACCTAAGCATCTATTACACTTTTATAGACATCTAAATTATTTACAAGTTCACAAATACTTCAATTTCAGGTGAAATATTTCACACTTAGGTGACCTAAGTATATTAGTTCTTATGTTCAAATATGAACGTAGAAACCGTGTGCACAAGTCACTCATTTAAATATACATTAAGATATTTTTTGTTATTGGATACTGTATAGCTTCAAATTTCTTGCGATTTTGTTTATAGTTCAGATTTCTGGAGGCATTTTATGGTGATGTAGTATATTTTCGTACTCAAAGCTTTCTGTGATAACTATTATATGTCTCTTCAAAATTAAAATATGTACATGGTGTAGATAGGTACAAGTTAAGTACCCTTTATACAGATTGCATGAAATAAAATAAACTTTCCACTTCAGATTTTGCAGACTCTGAATACATGCAAAAATGTGAGATATATAGATATTGGAACCCAAATCTAAAAACGAAGTTAACTTATGTTCTCTATTCCTTACACATGGATTTAAGGTAATTTTACATGATATTGCTAATACACTTGTAGTTTTACTGTGAGTTACTTTGTGAAGTCCAATTTGGCATTTTTCTTTTGTGATGTTATGAATGTTCAAAATGTGTTGCATTTGGGAGATTTAAAATTCCAGATTTTCTGATTAGGAATGCCTGCATGTTTGGATTTATTCATTTTAACATTTTGAAGAAATCAATGTCTTTAGAAATAGTGTCTAATAATTCTGAGAATGGTTGTTAATGATCATAATATCAATTTTGAATGAATTGTCTCAATTTAATTTCAGTATTTATACTGTATAATCAATAAAAACTAAGCATCTTTGAACTTTGTATAAAATGATTGAAAATATAGTATCTAAATTTTTCATTTTCTTTCTTCTTTCTATATGGTGGTTTTCACAAGTTTCAGGATGGTGATATGCTTTTTTTTTGGGTAAAATACAGGAAGTAATGATAGTTGAAATGGAGATGAGCAAACATAATATCAAGAGACTTCATTGCAGACTCATTGTCAGTTGGCTCAATTTTAGAATAGCATTTTAATTAGAATACATGATTGCACATATTCAAGTATTTTTGTGGAGTCCTTGGAATACACATACTGTACTCTGAAGTACTCTATTTCAACAAATCAAGATTGTAGGCATTCTGTTACATAAAAATATAGTCTAAGATCCCTCTTGTTAATAAATGTATAAGCTTTCCAATTCTAAAAATATCTCTTTGAGAGTAATGCTAATAAAATATATGTGAAAGGATCACATTATTATATACAGCAATCATTAAAGGTGATCCTTTTTGTTAAAACATTTTATGCCTCCAATTTGTCACGCTGACTTAATTTAGAAGGAATATTTTCATTAGTGTACATATGTATACACAAATTCACTCATTCAAGAATGTTTATCATGTATCTTTTAAGTAAAAAAGAGTTATAGCTCTGATAGTAGTAATTAATTTTAGAAAATATATTTAAAGAAACAATGGCATGACATGAGAACAGTTTGGATATTTACTTCATATTAATTTAAATGAAAAGATTAAGATTAATGAACTTAATGATAAAATATTTGCACTTTTTGGAATGGTTTTATTGAGATAGCTAACATATACATTGCCTTATTTATCAGGTTTGAGTGGAGAACACTAAAAACCTACTCCTCCAGGAATTACAAGAATAAATACATTGTCATTAATTATAGCAGACATGTCATACAATAAATCTTTTGAATTTAATCTTTCTATTTAAATGTAATTTGGTATTCTTTGACCAATGGTTCCCTAACCTCCCACCTCCAAGCTCCTGGTACAAACCCTCTACTGTACTTCCATGATTTCACCTATTCATATTAAATTTATAAGTAACACATGACATGTGTCTGTCTCTGACTGGCTAATCTAATCTAATCTAATGCCCTAAAGCTCATTCATGTGCTGCAAGTGAAAGGAGAATGTCATTCTGTTTCAAAACGAGTAGTTTTCCATTGTGTTTACACTATATTTTCTTCCTCCTTTCTTCCACTGCTGGATACTTACATTGATTCCTTATCTTCATAATTGTGAAAAATACTGCAATGAACCTGGGCACACAAGCATGTCCTTAACATAATAATTTTATTTCTTTGGGATACGAATTCCCAAGTAGGCTTGCTGAATTATATGGTTGCTTTATTTCTATTTTTAAAGAAACTTGCGTATTGTTTTCAATAATGGCTTCACCAATTTATATTAACAAGAGGAGTACACTAGTTTTCTACCCCTACAAGAACGTATTCCTTTTCCTCTTTTTTATGATAACCAGTCTAACAACATGAGGTACTATCAAGGAGGATTTAAAGTTACATTTTTGTGGTGATTTGTGATGTTGAGCATTTTTATATACATGCTGGAAAACTGTAAATCTTCATTTATAAAATGTCCACTCAGGTCCTCTAGCACTTTGGATATCTGTGGAAATTTCCAAATTATTTTTATAAAAATGTTATACATGAGACTTAAATTGGGGATAATTGACCTACTCAGATAAAACTAGTCATCCAAGTTCTCTGACTGCATTAGTAATTTGTTTTGTCAACACTGAAATAGTTAATTCTCAGTTTTTCTGTTATGCATAAATTGATTAACTGAATACTTTAATGTGCATGTACTTCTAGTTCTTTTTTGTCTTACATGATATCATTTTTTTTTAGTGTGTAAAGTTTTGATAGCTTTAGTAAAAAAGAGTCAAGTCTGGAGAAGAAATAAAATGGTATCACATATCAAGAGAAATAAAATGGTATCACATATCAAGAGAACAAGAAGTGTTCACACAAATAAATGGTTTGTGATCAAGGCTTAATTACTTTGTTGTTACAGGAGACAGTCAGCAGATCACATTAAGGATGAGAACAGTTCTGGGCTGAAGTCTGAAAAACATGCTTTTTATAACTGGAAAAACCACCCCAAGATAGCATGGGTATCAGTGGGGTGTTGAAGTCAAAGTGAAAGCGTGCAGTTCACTGGGAAACTTTCTGGAAAATTTTGTGGTTAGCAGCCTAAGTCTGCCATGAGAGTTGTTAACAAGTTTAAGATATTTGTACTTTTTATTAAAAAGACAAGGCAGAATAATATATGAAATATTTTTACAAATAGTAATATCAGCTAAAATGTTGTTTCTTCAAAAAAGCAGTGATGGCATCTCGTTTCTAACATCTTTTTCTTTTAGAGATTGGGTTGTGTTTCTCAATGAATGTAGTGGGAAAAATAGTTGTGTGTTTTGCTCTTTTAAAGAATATTGTAATTTCCATCTTCAGTGTCAAAAACTGTGTGTAAAGTATGCATCTAGCAGTTACTGAGATTATGTTTAAATTTATACAAATACCGTTTTTGTATAAACTGTGTGTTGTGTATTATCCTAATGTAAAGTGAATGTTGAAATTTAAAACAATAACGTAGCAACAGACACATTGCCATTAATTCCCCTTAAAATGCTCCCCCTGAAGTCAACCACACTAATTTCAACATTCTTGCCACTTTTTGAAGCAATTCTGAAGTCCCTTTCTTTCAGTGTCTTTAGTTGCAGTGTCACGACTGCTTTGATGTTAGGAATCTATTGAAATTTTAAGTTTCAAGATCATTTTCACTTTTGGCAAGAGGCAGAAGTCACATGTTGCCAGATTTAGTGAATAAAGTGGATTAGGACACAGCCCAATATTTTTACAATCTTACATTTTCTTTGAATGGTACACAACAATAAAATCCACCAAATTTTAATCACACAATGTATAGTCACCCTCAAAACAGTGTTGCCAAAACAAGTGACAAGAATAATCGGATGTTTTATAAACAGGGAATACTTTGTGGGACATGAATACAAATGTGTCTTTTACTGTAATAAAAATTTTCATTTAAACATTAACCATATGTTTTGATCCCATCTCATGTTTCTCTCCTTCTTTCTTTTCTTACTTTTCTTTCTCCTTTCCACCCCTCCTTCCCTCCATTCTTTCCTTCTTCTCAGTTGGAAGGAGTTGATGATAATATGATCACCCTGAATGCATATTTATACACCCAGAATATTTTTCAATGACCTATTAAGATGAATAAACCAGTTATTAACACCATCCATAAGCAGAGACCATATTGGCAAACAGTTTGGTTTCCAGTTTTATGTTTCCAAGGTTGCTATGCTGTGTCTACATTACTAACGACACACGTACATAAATTAAATTGAACTAAATGTCACAACTTTACTGTGTTGCAATTTCTTGATTTGTTGATATGGGAAAAATAATAATATCCCACAACTTTTCTGTGTCCATTTACAAGTATACACACCATTCAACCCTGAAATATTTGCACATGGATCCTAAGGTAAGAGAGGTGCACTTACCCATTCAGCAATAATTTAAAAAAACAAAAACTTTGTAGCATTACCAAAAATGGTTTTTCAGGTTGTCTGTGATAAAAAATAAACAAGAAAGCAAGCAGCGAAATAGCTACTACTTCAAAAAGCTCCCATGTGCACACTCACAGAAGGTACATATGCACACAAGTACACAGGCATGTAGGATGTACACAGAGAAAGATAGCAAGCTGGCTGGTATCGGCTACGGTAGTGCTCTTTAGTCGTCATAAAGATGGTGGCAACCTCAGGGAATGAAGTGACATTAGTGAGGAAGTTAAAAAAATATGAAATGAGAGAATCAGAGGGTAATAGCAAAGTAATCG
This sequence comes from Dolichotis patagonum, assembly GCA_004027295.1. Lineage (NCBI taxonomy): Eukaryota > Metazoa > Chordata > Mammalia > Rodentia > Caviidae > Dolichotis > Dolichotis patagonum. Next base: position 59,248 of record PVJX010008097.1, read on the forward strand.
TTCATAAAAGATTTAGACATACATTATAAACAGTGTTAAGTCTCTTTTATATTCAAAGATATAGAAGAATAAATGCTGAATATTTTCACCACAAATGAATGACAAAAGCTTATGGAGATAGACATGCCATTATTTGGACATTATATAACATATACAAATTGAATTTTCCCACAGCATCACATGAATATGTACAGTTCTATGTATGAGTTTTTAAAAGTAAAATACAAAGATTTAAACATAGACTCCTGGAGTTAGCAGAAGGAAATTAGAGGAAGATGGAATTTACATAACCAAAACTATAGTCATGTGTTAATGGAAGGGACAGATTCCAAAAATGGATTTTGAAGCACTGTCACTGTGAAAGTGTCAGTGTGAACTCACAGGTACCTAGTACACACCCCAGTACACACCTACACCTTAGGGCACACACACCAGCATCTATTAGTCCCTCACTGACTAAATGGTCATTATGGGCTGCCTGGATCTATAGACAGACTTTTGTAACAGTGATATTTTACCATCATTTTATTCCTGAAATTTTAGATGACTAAGGATAGTGAGTTACATTTGCATTCACAGAATGTATATCTGGGTAGAAATGTAGTTGCCTGCTAATCCTGACCAGAGCTAATCTTTCCTGGCATCATTGGTTTGCCATCCAATTGAAACCGGCCTGTATGCTAATGGTCCATCCCCTCACTCCATTCTATTTTTTTTTTTTTGGCTATTTGCTTTTAATGTACTTTTCTGACATTCAGATAGTTATTTCTTATTTGAATTCTTTTATTTTATTCACTGTATTTGTGGTTCTATGAGCACACTAGACCTTAGGCATGCTACATAAGCAATTTTCACTGTGTGACACCAATGCTGATTTTCTCTCTTCTTGATCCTGAAGTGTGACTTTTGTATGCATCTGCTGACTTCACTTCCCACAGTTTTCCCCTAAGCACAGTGATAAGACCAACCATGACAAACTCGGAATTCTAGAGCCTTGCATTTATCAAGTATGTTGAGAGTGTGGTACTAAACACACTCTTTCTTCATGATGAGTGGAAAGCCTGGGAAATCCACTTCAATATCCCTTCAGAAAAGTACGTGTGTGTGTGTGTGTATTCATCATGACTTACTGTTTTAGTTGATGATATTACCAAAAAGTAAATACTTTTCCCCATGTATGTAGAGTGAAGGAGGAAGATACGCTTCTATCTGCCTATGTCAAACACACACACACACACACACACACACACACACACACACACACATCATGTTGGGATTAAAGTTAGACAGGTTCTCCTAGTAACTAGGAGAAATTAGAGTATTGTCCACATTTGGTAGATCATTCTTAAGGGACTGACATACAAAAAATCAATAGGGGAAGATCTGATGCTCCAATATGCTTACACTATATTCCTGAATAATTATGACTCTAAAAATCTTAATTTTAAAAACTCTGTATTTGACAAAATATAGACACACATGAAGAAAGTATCCTTCATTTTCAAAAGAATAGCAAGAATGAATTAATCAATATGTTTCTCCTTAGGCTAAAAATAAGAATTACTTGAATCACTTTTTCATTTTTTCCCACTACAGTACTCAGAACCGTATATGCTTTGGTAACCTGCTATAGCCGGCTCAAATCAATATTAACTGTATGTTTGAAATTCTTCTGGCAAAATTACATATAAAATATGCTCTAAACCAGAGAATAACATTTTATTGTGTTTCCCTAAGTTCTTTACATTGTCTATTTTACCTTATAAATAACATACTAGGTTTGGGCATAGTAATGTGCACCTGGAATTCCAGCATTTTAGAGGCTGAGGAAGGAGGATCACTGAGTCTAAGGTCAACCTGAAATACATCCTGAGCTCTCATTTCAAAACATATTAATTAATCAAACAATTAATTTTTCAAAAATAAATAACAGACCAGACATTGGAATTTTCCAAAGCTTCAGCACTGTGCTACTTGTTCAGAGTAGCTTATGATCTTACATTGCTCTTGAAAATAATTGGCTTTTGAAAATATTACATTTCTACATCATTCAGTCAGTTATTCTGATGTGATAATGGAGGCCGAAGATATATGACGCAAATGGAATTTTCCCGGTTGGTGATATGTAATACCAGCAAAGTTATAAGAACATTGTCTTAATGTAATTATTTGAAAATAATTCAATCAATAATTAAGCATGATACCTATGGATTAGTTTGCATTAGTGATTTGTAAATATTTTAAAGCTACAGAAAAGATAACTGTTTTACTAAAATAAAGATTTCTTTTTAAAATTTTACATTTCTAGATGTATAAAGTGATTTAAGTTTCAATGTGTTCATTACGTTATTCGTTTTGAATTCTGAAATAAAAAATGAAGAATCAGAAATACAAAGTACACATTTATTACTCATGACTAGGGAACACTGTGAGCACTTTAGATTATTTTCATAGTCTTACATAGACATAGCAAAATAAAACACTGATCAGTTGGAGAAATTTTTCTAGTATCCCTAAACTAAGAGGAGTATGAACATACTGATTCTTTTATTTATTCATTATTATTTCAATAGTGTGGTTTCATATTGGTAAATTTCACTCAGGAATATGTTGCATGTCTTTAAATAGCTTCTTAAATTAAATTAGTAGTTCTTAGGGGCTGGGGATTTAGCCCAGTGTCATAAGCGCTTGCCTTGCAAGCACACGGTCATGAGTTCAATCCCTGGTACCAAAAAAAAAAAGAAAAAAAATTAAATTGGTAGTTCTTAAAGTCACCTCAAATGGTGGATCAATTTATAATTTGAGGAATTCAAATGCAAATAAGAATTTCAATTTTTAATCATATTAATTTTATTCCAGGTTTTCTAGTAGTTTTCCAGCTAACAGGATGGAATGAGTCAGTATGTTCTACTTTCTCTAATTCTACCACACTACCTGTTAGGGAAAATTAAAATGAAATAAATCAGCAAAAGCTCAGCAAAGTGAAAGGAAAAAGAAGAACTGTATAACAAGGAAAAGAAAAAGCAAATAAGAAATAAAGGACTAGAAGGAGGAGAAGAAACTGAATAAGCAAAGAAAGAGGAGAAAGAGAAAGGAAATATCTAAGGCATAAAATAAACGGAAACCAAATCTATGAAATTCAGCAGCAGTGACTGGTATAGACTTTCAAAGTTACTGAAAATCATACCAGAAATGTAAACATCCACACTGATGCATGCGAGATTTAGCTGCCATAGAACTAAATGCACACCTATGCACACCAATTACTCATGAATTACCAAAAGAATGCAAGAAAGTAGCCCTAAAATAGCCAGTTATGACCCAGTGAATCAAATAGTTTGACAACTGACTTAGAATTTGCCTGAGTATGTGCATCTATGCGTTTAGTATGTTAGTTATTTTGTCACATTAAACAACTAAGAACATATCTAAAGGCTTGCTCTGGTTTGAAGGTCCGCTCCCATCAAAAACTAATGTATTTAAAATTAATGGCTATTCAAAAGCAGCACCTTTAAGAAGTGATTAGGTTATAAGAGGCTTTTTCTTTGTGAATGAGATTAAGAACCTTAAACAAGACTCACATTAGTAAATATCACATTGTCTCTCTAGTGTAAAAAATAATAAGAATGGACAGAACAATGGTATCCAAAGAGCATAATAGATATAACAGTATAATAGATATAATAGATATTGTAGAAGTGAAAGGGAAGGAAAGTGCTCTAAAGGATATAATGATATGTATAGTGTAAAATAGATGACCATATTACTGGGTTTTTGTTAGATCATTGAACAGAAGAGTTTGTACTGTCAATGTTTGAGTGTCTAGTCACTTTTTGTGCTTTGACTCTATAACTTTAACAACTATTGTTAACAATATGTAATATATCTAATAGCAATTTTATGATGTTGTTTTTTTGAACTCTGCATTCTACTTTTCTTCTTGTTTTTTTTCTATTTTGTCTTTTTTAAAATTATCTTTTCTCTCTTAAAATAGAGAATTTAAGAATAAAAAGAGAATTTTCTTTCTCTCTTAAAATAAAATTAAAGTCAGAAAGTAAAAAAAAAAGAACCTAAAAGAAGCAAACAAACAGACAAATGAAGATGTCATGCAGTCCTTGCTTTCCTTTCACCTTTGCTTTCCACCTTGCAGGGTGCATTACAGCAACGAGGAGCCACCTTGGAAGCCAGGGTCACACTTGGGCAAACCAAACTGCCAGTGTCTCCATGCTATCTCTGCAGTTGTCTCAGAACTGTGAGAAATAAATTTCTATTGTTCATCCATTACCCAGGCTCATACACCTTGTTTCAGCAGCACAAAACAGAGTAGCACTCAAATTAATCAAGAAAGAAGTGAAATATGGAAGAAAAGAAAGGTTACAAAACACAATTTGAAACAATGAAATTAAGAAACAATGGCAAAGATAAGTAATGCATAAATAAATAACTGTACAGTAAATGAAAATTATTAGTAATTTTAAGAGGATAGAGAACACAAACCAACAAAACACTATTGAGCAACAGAATGGGTCATGTGAAGAAATGATGATAGTGTTAAAATTTTTTTCTTTTCTTCTGGAGAAACTTAAGGCATTGAAAATTTTGAACTTTGTCTTCAGTATACTTGTCAAACATTTCATGGCAATTAATAAAACAAAAATAGTATACACAACGTAATTACTGTGTGTGAAATATGGATAAAAACCATGAATAATTTGACCAGTAAATTATCTAAAATGAACAGAAATGACAAAAGAAAGCTTTTATATAAAAATATCTAATTGAACAATCAAAGAAATAAATACAGGTTGCCAGAAATTTATTCAGTGCTTATAATAATCATAAATGGCTAAAAGCTCCTATTTTACCAATTATTTTTCTATTATGTAAGAAACAGTGCCTTTGATATATATCCAAAGTATTTCAAACAGTTAAAACTAAGAGTGCTTCTGTAAATATTGTATGTACAACACTTCTTCATTAGGTAATCCAAAATATTCATAAAATGGTAATATGGAAACATCTCACATTTCTTAACTGAAAATAGAAAAATTTTAGCATGCTTATTATTGGTCATATGAAATTTAAAATGTGTATGAGATTGAAGGTATGTGTCTTTAATAATTTAGCACAAACCATGCGTGGTGGCAATGGCTATCATACCAGCACTCAGGAGTCTGAAGTAGGAGAATCACTGCAAATTTGAAGTCAGTCTCAGCTTTATGGTGAATTTAAAGCCACGCTGAGACACATAGTGAAACCCTGTCTCAGAAAAACCAACACAAAATTACAGTAACAATTATCTAACACATCATTCCAATGCTAATATGGATAGAGAAATTTTATTACGATATGTTGACATATGTTTACCACATGTACACATAGTTGCCCAGCACAGTTTTCCTATAACTCTGATTTGTTGGCTTGTTTAAAAAAAAAAACTCATAAATCAAAGTAGGCTGATTTTTACTTCATAAAGATTGATTTCCCTTATTATATTTAGTGTCACTTAAAATAGATTTGCAGCCAGTGGTGGCCTTGCAACCTGGGAAGAGATTCCTGTGAGCCAGTGGAATCATGGTGCTGGGCAACTCCTTCCTGTGACCCTGACAATGAACAGGCTAGGAGGCAAGAAGTGCCAAGACCTTCCCTTTTTGCCTCCACCACTCCATAAGTAACTGTGTAATTTGGAGAAACACAGGCTAAGATGATAGCTACTGAAGTAAAAAACAAAAAAAAAACGTTGCCTGTATTGTTTGCTTGACTCTTCAGGCCTAAAGCTGGTAGTCTGAGCAACTGTTTAGAGGATAACAATATGCAATATAGCAACTACAGGGGATTTTCTTCTGAAGGTAGGATTCCCTATTGTCTTGTTTTGAAGTCCTGCCTCATTTTCATTGTTTTGTTTTGTTTGATTTATTATATTTGATGGGAAGCTATTTCAAAGATAGCAAGATATGTTATGGTAGCCATTGCTGATTTTCTATTATATTGTCTGGAAGTTCTGTATCACTTTCATTGTTTTGTTTAGATCAGTTTTATTCTGTTCTGTTCTATCTGATTTCACTATGTCTGATGGCATGGGCAGCTATTTTGAAGATAACAAGAGACATTATTGTAGGCATTGTTGATTTTCTTTTATCTTATTTTGAAGTCTTATATCATTTTCACTATTTTGATCAGCTATTCTGTTTTATTTTGTTTGGTTTTATTCTCTTTAAAAATAAAAAGAATGAAAAATGAATATATCCGCACTGACAAGCTTTTTTCATTTATTTTTCTGAAATACAATCTTGTGTTTGTTATTTTGTAATTCAAATTCATTATTCTCAGACTCTCCATAATTAAGAACCTAATGATCGCAAGAACTAATGAAGATCTTATAGGTAATAACACTGTCCAATTCAGTTTCAAAGGCCAATTATCAAGATATATATATATATATATGTACCAGGGGTTGAACTCACAACCTTGTACTTGCCAGGCAGGCACGTATGCCGCTGAGCTAAATTCCTGGTCCCCTCTTATGTATGTTTGATTAACCAATTCTTCATGATACAATTAACTATGAAAAACATTTAAAAATAATAAATTGAATAAATTAAATATCAATGTATCTGATGCATTCAAGGTGCATAAAATAATCTGAATAATTGTGGGATGCATTATGCCTCTAGAATTTTTTCTTAAGCTTGATAAGAATAGATTATCCCTGACCCCATAACAGACATGATTAAGACATATGTTAAGGTTGTCTATACATATTGGAAACATGCCAGTCTTGCTATAATTACCAATTGACATCTTACTAAGTTGCCAATATTATCACTAACTGTTCACAGTTGTTTTAGAACTAAGACTTTCAGCCTCTAAAAATTCAGCACTGAAAGATGTTAATGTGCCAATATTTGAGTCATACAATGGTACTTTGATTCAAGTATGCTCTTCATTGTGAACAATTTTCTTGGGAAACAGAAGCATTATATAAAATTTTGTTTCTGTTTGAAAATTCTGCATAGGGTCATGAATACTACTGTGGCTATCTTTGCCAAACAAACATGGATCTGGTCATCTTTTCCAGAATCCTGAAAAGAATTAAGTTTATGAACTGAGGGTACCTCTGTAATCCTAGATTCTTTCACAAATCATGTATATTTGTGTCAGATATCCCATTGAAAAGTATGTTCTTTATGTGAAGAAATTGAGAGAAATACTTAAGTAAACCACTTAAGATCTAAAAACTTATCTAAAGGGAGTTTTAAACCATCTTTACCTCATTGTGAGACATACACACTTTGTATTCAAGTTGGAAAGTTAGAATTAGCTGAACATCTGTCTAGTACATCCAAAGCCCAATTCTAGGCTTTCTCATTTTTTATAGTCTTCTTACTCTATCATTGAGTTAAAAATTCACCTAAAATGATTTGCATTTGTTTTTCTACTTCTCTAAATCACAAATTTGTATAAAAATATTTTGTAGCTTTATGTCTCACTGGAAAAATAAATATCAAAAATCATAAGTTTTCAAATTTTCCTAGAATTGTGTATTTTTCAATTATTCTAACTTATGTAACAGAAGTTCTTACTTGGCATGTCCTCTTGGAGTACTTTGTACAAGCAGTGATAGGCCACTTTTGTGAGTTTGTCTTATATGATTTAGGTTGCACTAACAATTTTTCACAATATTTCTATGCTCCTTTATTATTCCAAGCATTCATATTGGGTTTAAAATTTAGTAGAATTTGGAGTTTTACATTAAATAAAAGATCATCCTAAAACAAATCTGTTTCCATTTAAAATGACCAAAATTCAGAGTTCCAGCTTTATAATACAATGGAGATTTTCTGTTAAGAGAAACATCTTGTATTTTAAAAATTTGAGTAAGATAACACTTAGTCATTCCAATCTGCTAAGTAAGGCAAGGGAAATGTTCAATACCAGAATCTCCTTGGCTGTATTATATTTTTATTTGAATACGAATTAGGTTCATTTTCATTAAACTGGCCAGCAAGTCTGTCAGTATTTTATTGTTAGTTAAACAACTGACTAAAGCCATGTTGGGCCAATTACTCTCACTGAGTTCCTAAATTGGCACTAACACAGTTGCTGGATGGAAATGGTCGCATGCTTGCTCCCACATTTATAATGACCAGTGATGCAAACAGTCATGGCTACAGTTTCTTTAT
>PVJX010008098.1:0-67123 GCA_004027295.1 Dolichotis patagonum
GTGAGGTGGTGAGTTCGATCCCCGGCACCAAAAAAAAAAAAGTAAAGTATTTGTAAATTTCTTCATTAAGTTATCATATAATCTTGCTAGCTAAAAGATTATTAACTCCAAAAGACAGATCAAAAAATGACTCAAGGTGTTAAACAATTTGACCAAGATCATACTTCTGTGATAGGACAGAATTTGCCCTCAATTTTAACACATAGGACCATACAGAAACTATCAAATAGTCATTTGAACCAATTTTATTTATTCATTAAGACACTAGAAGAATTCAGTCAACTTTAGCTTTCTTATACCTGGAAAGAAAAGAGCACACCATTTTAACACTGGTTTCCTCTAGGTGGCAAGATTGTGAGGAAATTTATTGCCTTCTTTATGTTTCACTATAACATCTACAATGTGCAAGCATTAATTTTATAATTAGTAAACAAGGAAGCATGATCATGAAGCAAGTCAAGGGAATAATGGGAAAACAGAAAATTTCCAATTCACCCTGCATTCAGGGGATGAAGGAAGCGACGGATACTGTCTCTGAGCCTGCTGTGTCGATTACTCCTGTGTGATTCTCAAGTCTAACCTCTCTGAGTCCCAGTACAAATGGAGAAAATGAAGCTACCTGTTTTAGTGAAAGCTCTTGATGACTGTCTTGGTTATTGTCTCTCATTGCTGAGACAAAATACCCAACACCCAAAATGAAGAAAGGAAAGGTTTATTTAGCTCACTGCTTGTGGAGGTTTCACTCCATAATCAGCTGGCTACAAGGCAATGTGGCACGATACCTGGGCAATACTTCAAGGCAGCAGCCAGCAAAAATAGCAAGAGCAAAAAGGGGGCAAGCAAGCCTCTTTTGCTCCCTTATATTGTACACAGGCTACTCTGCTCCCTCCAGGGTAGGTGTAACACTCACAAAATGCCCTCCTCCTGCACAGAAGGAGGATATTTACAAAGTAAGAACCCTGGCTGCCTACTGAGTATCTTATTTAAACTTCTCAAATTAACAAAATGTGTCAACCATAACAATGATAAATGGCAAAAACACAATTTAAAATAAGTTAACCGAGTCACATAAATAAAGAGCTAAGGCACCTCACTATAGACTTTGCTATCTAGCTATCCATGAGATCAACCTTTCCTTTCTTGGTTCTTACATACTCTCTCTCTCCCTGAGCCTGGAAATATGGGACCCTGCCAGTTTGTTCCAAAACTGTCATATTACCAAATCTGTAGGTATATAATCTGTATCAGAGTTCACATGCCAAGCCCATGGAAGATTCTAGTAAGCCACACTTAGACCTTGTGCTCTGCTTTTCCAATAACCAATCACTGAGACCAAGAAATAGAGTGTAGACTGGATACTTAGGTCTCCTGCAATAGATGCTGTACACAAAATACTGATCAATCCTGATGAAGTAGGCACTTCTACTGGCCAGAGGATCCAATTTATATGTGCTGCTGAAGAGTTTAATTTGCTTGTGAAATGCATTAAGTGACAAATACATTTTGCTAAACCATCTTTCAGTACTTAGCACAGGAAAAGAACCTTAAAATCCAGATGATAACACAAACAAAGGAATACGTTGTCTGAAAAAAATATATATATAGGACCATAAGAAATTAGGTTCAGGAAAAAATTAGCATCGCACAAGGTTCAGAGAAAACAGGTGTGTAGTCACTGACACAGACCAAATGCTTTTGCCCACCAACACCTAACCGTGAGTCTCTTTTTCTTTCTCTCTCTCTCTCTCTCTCTCCCTCTCTCTCTCTCTCTCTTTCATTCTTCCTTTTTTTCTTATCTCCTCTTAGAAAATTGGAGACAAGAATTGTAGAAGATGCTCCTCCCTCAATAAAACTTCAAATAAATTAGATATTGAACAAGGCACTGAGATCCTGGCAAGAATAAACAAAAAAAAAAATGGGCCTTGAGCTGTTGGGAGATGATAAATTGTCACTTTCTCTTTAATAAGATTGTGTCTCATCACCATCTCCTGTAAAGATTTGATAGCTTTTGTTTTTAACCTGTGAAGATTAAAATCAATTCTCAACTAGAGTTGGGAGTGCCAAAACACAGAGCCACAAGTATATCAATTAATCAATCAAGTGCATCAATAGATCAGCATGTCCATATTGAGGCCAGCTTTCATTGAGTATCTGGAGCAGAGAAAAGGAATAGAAAATACAACCCTGTAGATGCTGCCTGAGGGAAGCCATGCATCAGAAGGCATTAATTCCAACTTTTGAGGCAACAGCAAACCAGTTTTCATCAGTGAGCAATGTCCCACTGTCCCATGGATGTGTTTAATTTTAGAGCCTGAACTAATGAGACTGAAACTGAGGTCTTTTGCACTGCTCAGTTGCCTATACTGGCAATATCTGCCCTTATCTATCAGCTGGGTTATGGGTCCTAACTGAGCTCCCAGGAACTTCATAGGAGAAAGAAATGAGAAACAAGACTCACAAGGGAGCTCAAACTCCACCTCTTACCATTTTAAACTTTGCCAGTTTTGTTTAGTTTATTAAGGCCACTTAGTTGGTACCTTTAAGCACCAACGCAAAAATCACAATGTGCGCTCTGCAGCCCTGTGAGGATCAAAATGAATACACGTATGCAGAGTGTCTGACATGGGTCAGAGGTAATGGTAGTCTGTTAACAACACAGCCATTATTAGAGTAGTGACATGATTTCACCTACTGGGTTTTACTCTTAGGTTGGATTTTTAAAAATTATTTTATTTTTAAAACTGTTTGTAGCCACAAAAAATGTATATAAATATATTTTGCTCCTTTTTTATCTTGTTTGTTTTTCCCCTTCCAAATGGACTCCCTCATCCTACAATAATCCTATTAAATTCTATGGACTTCCACTCACATGACACAAACACCCCTCTGGCTTCAGCCCAAACGAAACCTAATTGTCCCCTTGTTTGTCTCTGTATGAGTTTGCTTTCCTAAATAAAACAGTTGAGACTCTGCTTTGTTGTCCCTTGGTGTTTTTAACAACTAGCACTGTATGAACGAGCCAGAAAGACAGGGTTTCTTGAAGCAAAGAAGTAAGAGTGTGTGAAGCAAGGTTCCATTAGAAGTCACAGCTCTTAATTTCAACTAGGAAAAGGCTGACAGAGTGTGATACAGAAACTGCGCATAAACTTGGAGGCTAGAAAAGGCAGTATCTTAATTAATCCTGTTTCTATTTCCTACAAGTTTTGTGACTCGGGCTCTCTTACCAAATGAATGCAAAATCAGCCATTGTTCTTTTTCTCCTAAGAATGAATTTGGCTTGGTTGATGGACACCATTTTCTTAAATATCCCATAAAATGACATTAATAAGGAGTCATCACTTGCTCAAGGTGAGGAAATCAAAGGAAAGATTTCCATAGGAGAGTCTAGAAAAAAGAGTCAACAACAAAGCACAGGAGATTAAAGTTCAGGTCCAGGCCCCACCATCAAAGTCTATGGGATCTTGAATAAATATCCTCTCCATTCTGGCCTCAGGTACACTTTGGACCACAGCTTTCCATCTAATAAAATCGTATTGCTTTCCTCTCTCTTCTCTTAGCCATCTTAGCAACCACACCTGGTAACTCTTGGCTGTTTTTTTTTTAATGGTGCTAACCGATGCTTGTTAAATGTCTAATATAAGCCAGAGATTATGCCAAATCTGTGAGTACCTTCATTTATTTAATTCTTACCACAGCCTCCAAAGTAGACCCTATTGTTATGCTTAGTTGATTGTTGAGGAACCCAGGCTATGAATAGTCACATGACATCTTACTCAAAAAACAAAAATTTCTGGGGCTTGAAATCCTGAGCCCCTAGAGCTCTTCTATGTCTCCCAAGCCACACAACTTGCCAAAGTCAATTCTTCTGTTTTCAGGTTTCCTCAATCATCTCGCTCTCTTGGTCAGCCTACTGACCAAGTCATCTCCCTAGTCTCTCCAGCCCACCCTACTGTTTGGACTTTGATTTAGATCTTTGACAGTAGGCACCATGAGGTTATGGATAGTACAGAGACTTGGAGGTGGGCTGAGTTCCTTTCTCTGCCACATAATCACATGAGAAAGTGCTTTCAGGTACCTGCCCCAGCTTGACTGTTCTTGTGTGGAGCATTCTTGTCTACGCTGCTGTTGGAAATGTGAAGTGGGATTCTATAGATGTAGCTCCAAGTACAATCTCTGACACCAAGCAGACTTACTGCCTAACAATAGCCTCACTCTCCTCTGCTCATATCCCTCTTTACTTTAGGATGCAACCTTTGTAAAGCTCTTTTCCTGTTTTGGAGTTGACCAATTATTTCTCTTTGAATCAGTCTGGGTCCAAACAAGAAACAGATCACAGACTGAAAACAGACTCAAAGAGAGTTACTCTCTGAGAAGGCTTTGTAGGAAGCTGAGGATAGAGAGTACTAATGGAATAAGATAATAGTCTAGGCCTTGGTAGAAGCAAAAATTTATCATCTGTAGGACCAAAGTCTGAGTGGAGGGAGAAGTTGCCAGAAGCTAGGAGTAGAATGAATACAGAGGCTTTACTAGAATTCCTTGGAAGAATTGCATTCAAAGGAATCAACCAGCCAAAAGTGACTGGGTAGTGACGTGATTAGAGGATAAATGCTCTAACTTCATTCTGACCATGAGTTAATTCCAGAAAATTGGAATTGGCTCAAGCTATAAAGTAACTGTGTAACACCAGCCCATAGTCAAGTCGAGAATGCATTGATTAATAGTGTTGCTTTGTAACAGTAGGCTCAAGGAATTTGGGCCAATTTGCACCAGTTTGTTTATTGACAATGGTGAGATGGATGATTAGTACTCTCTGACCTCCCTCTAAACACTTTTTATGGTTCCCATTCACTGGACCCATTTGAAGCAGCTAGCAAAGGAGCCCATCAGTGGCATTTGTGCAATTCAGCTTCAGAAACGGAGAATGGATTTAAGAAAGAATGGATCTCCCCATCGTTCCTCCATTATAAAGCTGATTAACACTGGACTTTTCCTCACAACAGTGTATTGCACATGTGAGCGAGCTGTCCATACCTGCCTAACCACGAGACCCCTGAGGCTATACACTCCCTTCCTTTGCAAGGACGTCTCCAACCCCTGTCTCAGAGCCTGCTGTGAAGCAGGTTCATGGCTTCCTCATGCAGGAGTAACTGCATCTCCAGGAGGACCATTGAGCATCATGGAAAACCAACCAGCTGCTTCCTCTCCCCAAGACTGGTCCTTCTTAATTGCTCTGAAAAACCTTACCATTTGCTGAGCAGCTACAGAGACATTTAGAAGGTGGAGAAACATAGCTGAGGGGAGCGAGAATGTTTGCAGGTTGATGCCTAGTCATAACAATCCTCCAAGTGCCTCCCTTCTGTGACATTAGGTAAACAGAGATGGGAATCACATTTCAGCCTGACAGCTTAAAAGGCATGTCAAGAAACAATTAAAAAGATCTAGAGCAATCTGATCCTGAGAGACTTCTGTCAAAGGGAGTATGCTTCCTACCAGGTCCAGTGAGGGCCCTGGAGCCCATGCTCAGGGTCTTTAATTCTCAGAGGCAGGATGCTTTGAGACCCAGGAATGAAGATTGTGTGTGCCTGGAGAGTTTGACCCTTTCCTGCATGTTAGTGTTTTCTAAATCACCTGTAATCAGCAACACAGAATATCTGCCCAGAAAATCTCCGCCAGAGCACACCAGCTTCCAATGCCCATTAGGCCCTCACCGTAAGGAATAATATTTATAGAGTAGTGTCTGAAGGACATGCTGTCCATCACTCATCGGGATCAGAATTTTTCAGATTGCCTTCCTCAGAGCCCCGGAATTCCTGAGAGAGTCCCTAAGGCTCCATAGAAACTAATTCCCTGTCTCAGCTCCAATCCAGAGAATACCAGGTCTGATCTGCTACATGGGGAATACTGGGGTTGGATATTTTTTGAGTCATCTTTTTAAAAAAGATGCTGCTACCTGAAAAGAACAAAAGTCATCCTTTTAGCCTAATTTTTTTTTCTGTGATCAAACCAGCTTATGAGAAATCTGTAAACCTGAGCCATGCTGTTTTGCTCTGCTGCTCTTAGAATTTCTAATGGAAAAAGGAGTTTCAAGGAAATCTCATCAGCCCATACTGCGGGATCCAACAGAAAAAAAAAAAAAAAAAAAAAACTGTTGAAAGTCCTGAAATGCCCTGGGAAGGACACCTTTTGGTGAACCCACAATGCCATTTCTTCTGTATCAGAGAAAGTTGATTCTAGTTTGACTGTACCATGTGTCCCATATGGACTGGGAAATGACCATGTCTTCCTCTTAGCCCTGGCCTAGGAGGAGCTCAGTGCTGTTTCTACAGCTCCTTTCTGCACTGCAGAACTTGTGCTCTTACAGATTCTAACTTCTACCACAGCTCCCTCAGTAACTTACAGTATCACTTTGATTGCATTCATTTATATGAGTTAATGCAAAATCTATGTATCCTCCCTTCTTTCTAAGAAAGAAGAGAGACTGTAAGTATATAAATAAAGAAAGTGATTCTTTAAGAGAGAAGAAATAACTTCATTCATGTGGTCAGGCTTTTGTCACCTACAAACACATTTTAATCTCCGAGAGATAAACTGGTTTCCTCATTCTCTTCTACAAACATCTCTTCTCTCCCAGCCTCCAGGACATCTAAGTCCCAATGGATGGATGGAATTCCAAGACCTTCCCATCACAGCCTAACAGCTTGGCTTCATCCTCCCATTTCCTACACTCCTATTATGCTGAAACATTTGCCTGTCCCCAAACTCAAATCTTGGCTCACTTGTTTTCTAGGCTTCTAATGCCTTCCCCCCTCCCCCAACACACACACACACACACACACACACACACACACACACTTTCCCATTTTCCTGTGGAAAGGGTAGGATCTGGAACAAATTTCCACCCCTCTGTCACATCTGCTCCCACCCGCAGTGCAGTCAGCTGCCCCACTTCCTGTTTCTTCTATCTGAGTCACACCTCTGTCAGTCTCCTTCAGTTTTGTCCACCAGACTCCAGTCTCCTTCTGGGTTGGGTCACACCTTTGACTATGCTGGGTCTGGAGCAGAGAGAGAGAATTTATGCCAGAGGAGTTAGAGCCTCAGCTCATGTGTGAAAGACAAGGAGACAGACTCAAGAGGCATCACTTCATTACTTACAGTCACCACAAGCTTTAGAAATGTGACAACCACAGTCACTCCCAGTTATCTGGTGCTACCCAATCCCTGTCTCCTCAGCCCTCCTGAGATTCTTCCCTATGATCCTGGACTATATTTGCAGGAAACTGGAGGTCTTGCAAGGCGTGTAACTGCCACGGGCCCAGACTCAGGCTTTACCATTTTAAAATTTTTGAGTTGAAAGTTTTTGTTGGTTTTACTAAGAAAAAGAGACAATCTGTGGCCTCAAGAAGCTACATTTGCTTCTGTGACTCTGCTGTCTTGGTTTATGATATGGACAGAACCTTCCATGAGAGTGCAATGCCCCGGCAGAGCTGCTCCTTTGTGTGTCACACATGGCACACTCACAGAAACACACACCCACGCACTGAAACTTGAGTGAATTTGCAGTCAGAAAGACTTGAGCTCACACACAAGCTCAGCCACTTGCCAAGTCACACTTGGCAAGAGGGAGGGGGTTTTCCAATCTGTATAAGTCACACTTTCCTCTGTACATAAGGGAATGTCCTAAATTATTTCATTTCCTCTATAAGCCAATGAAGTAGACACAAGTACTAACTCCAGTTTGATATGTTGCTTAAACCCTTCCATGCTTCAGTTTCCTTATCTTTAGGATGGGGCCATATGTGTACATACTCCATTGGGCTGCTACAAGAATTCAGTAAGAAAAGGTATGTACAGAACTCACTATAAAGGCTGGATATGAAAGCTTGTCTGTTGTGCATGGGCATGTCTCCAGTGGATGAGAATTTGCAGCCTTTTGATGTGCTTTCTGCTGATCCCAGGGGAACATGACCTATGGTTCTGATGTGACTGTGCCAGATGACCATAAGGATACTCCTGAGAAAGAGTACCCTGCTACCTTTCTTTGGGCAAATCTTTTGATTCCTAGTAGACTAGTAGACTAAAGCTATAGTCGTTGATGCCAGTGGGCCCCGAGTATCTCTGTGCTTCTGAAGCCTTATTGCAAGGTACTCTCCCCTTGCCCTCCTCTGTTGTCATCAGAATCATGATCCTCAGCCAACCTCCATTCCTCTGCCTGAGGCTCCACTGACTTCCTTCTGTCAAGTGCTGATCACCAGAATCTGGACACAGTAGTGTCCCCGCCCCCAATACCAATGTTTTCACTTTCCATAGTATCAGTGACCCACAATCACAATACAAAAATATTAAACAAAAAATTCCTGACATTAACAGTTCATGAGTTTTGAATTGCATGCCAATCCTGAGTAGCATGATAAGGGTGCAGGATTGAAGCTCAGTGGTAGAGCCTTTGTCTAACATGTGAAAGGCCCTGGGTTTGATCCCTAAGGAGGAGGGAGAAAAAAAGGAGAGAAGAAAAAAATAGAGGAAAGGAGGAAGGAAGAAAGAAGGAAAGAAGGGAGAGGGAAGGAGGGAGGAAGGAAGGGGGCAGCCTGATAGAGTAGCACAACAAAATCTCAAGCCTCTCTCTCTGCCCTGCTCTTAATATGAGCTTTCCCCTTATCTAACAGGTCCCTGCTATACACACTGCCCACTCACTAGTCATTTAGTAGCTGTATTGATTGTAAGATCAACTGTCACAGTATCAAAGTGGTAGTGTTGAGGTAACACTTATTTTAATATTTATTTTAATAATGACCTCAAAGCAAAAGAGTAGTGATGCTAGCTACTCAGATACAATAAAAAGAAGCAGTAAGGTGCTTTTTTTAGTGAAAAGTTAAGAGTCCCCAAGATTATTATAAGCATAAATGTACAGAAAAAACAATGTATATGTATGTAGGGTTTGGTACTACTTGGGATTTAGGCACTCACTAAGGGTATTGGAACACATGCCCCATGGGAAGGAAGAACACTGCATTATGCTCAGCCTGCTAACTGGTTTAGTTGGTAGATGAGTCCCTCTCTGACCTTCCTCTGTGGGTGCCCACATCCTCTCCAACACTTACAGTCCAGGAGGGAACTCTAGCCTCAGGGGCTATCCTTCCCAACAGGCTCTTTCTCACCACAACCATAACTACAAACAAACACAGTGTTCCTAGCCACTCATGTGATGTGACAACAGAGACCCAGTAGGCACAGCCACTCTATGCAGGTGCCTAGGGGAAGGAGGGATGTGCCCACAGCCAAGTGTGGGAACACTGCCATTTTTCTTCCTGACTTTACTCACTCCCAAGGGACCATATTTAATTCATAATGCTGGGGCTCGCACCATCACCAGATATATTTCCTTGATGATTAAACATTAAACACACCAGCATTTCAAAGCATTTGAAATAACTCAGAACTAATGAAGGACTAATTGCTTCACTCTGTGTATTCAAATAGTGATGTTATTTTTAAAAAATGCATTCTTATGTCAACTGTTGCATCAATTAATTGTAAATTTTCCAACAGTTAGCTGTAGTGTGATTAAAGCATATGAAAATAATCTTTTAATTAGCTTTCACTTTGAAACAAATAGACAATTAAACCAAAGAAGTAAGTGTGAAAATTCTGTTAGTCTGCTTTTTTGGAGGAGGACACTTGTACAAATAATGACCATATCATTGGAAATTGTTTCATTGCCTAGCCTAATGGTTGTTGCAGTAGCTTCATATTTTCCCTTTTATATCCCCTTTATTTCTTACAATCTTATCCTCCTACTGTTTTTCCCAAAGGCTTAAAATATGTAACTAGATGAATAATAGTCTTTTTCAAGAATGTCTTTTTGAGCAGAGCTATTCAAAGTACTGGCCAACTCTCATTAAAAATATCCTCATACATGTCTGATGCTTTAATAAGAGGCAAGCAAAGTCTGTTTGGGGCCACTGAGTTATTAACTGTTACACACACACACACACACACACACACACATGCGTGTGTGCGCAACGCAGGGCTAGGACTAGTGTGGGAAGAAAGGAACTCAGGGCAAAGACGTAAGGTGGATGCATTGTACAAGTGCCAAACCCACATTTGAACAGCCCTCAGGGTGCATGCCTGCTTCAGTTTTGTGCCCTGTGGGGCACTTACTTCACTCCAGGCCAGCCTGACTAGGAGGAGCTATACACAAGATACCTGCAATATGCTTAGTGCTGTTGTAGGAAAAGTCGACCATGATAAGGGACTGGAGAGTCTGCTTGTTCTCAGCCCTTTTGTGTCACACAAGGCATCTGGGCCCCAGAGAAGGACATGCTCCATCTGCTATAGAAAAGGATGGAGATGACAGAGTTGTGGCCCTTGTCCATTCTTTTGCACAGTATTTGTTGGTCATCTCCTCAGTGCTACCACAAATAAGAGGTCACCAGCCTCAAATGAGCAGCAGTGCCAGGTAAGGAACACCCTGAAGAGTAAAGCAAGGGAGCTGAACCCGAGCAAATGAAGATAAAAGGCCATTATTTGAGCTGTAACACAGTAACAAAACCTCTCTGCTCCTATGGATTGTTTCTTTAATTAGAAATATTTAAGGCACTGTGACTATTAGGAATAATTAGCGGACCCGGAAATTAGTGAGGATTATGTTCTTAGAGCACCTGCGACTGTGAAAAATAGCAAGTTTTGCTCATGGTCAGAAAAATGCTTGTAAATGCCTATTTTTATAATTTATACACTAAATATGCTATGTCTCCCACAGTTATGTAATTTAATTTAATAAAATATTATACCAATAAAGCCTCTGAAGTTGCAGGGTATTTTGGAGGCATCTTGGGTATCTTAGGACTTTAAGAAAAGCAAATTGATAACCCTGAGATAGCTCAGTGTGGCAATCTGTTATGAAGTGGGAATGCTGGTGTACATCTGCTGGAGATGGGTTACCTGGCAGCAACCAATCAGCAGCAAGGAGAACTGAATAGCGCTCTCTGATTGGTTACTTGCAAACCTCTCCCTCCCCCACAAAAAAATTACGGGGGAGATTTGTAGTTTCTGCGAAATTGTGGGGATTTCCACAAACCATTATTAGGTTCTGAGAAAAAATCCACAAATGACTGAGGCTGTGAACTCTGTAAGGGGACTCGGTGGGGGTATACTGTAATGGGACCATATGGTACAGTGGGTGATATGGAGTAAACCATAATAATAACCATTGATACCATTTTACAAGTAAAGTGCTATGTGCCAGGCACTGTGCCAAATGGCTTATCTGTGTTCTGTCGTTCTGTCTGTACAGAAATCCGTGGGTTAGATATTGCAGACTGCATCTTTCATGCAAGGAAACAAGTTAAAAACAATGAAATAACTTGCCCGGGTTCACACAGTTAAGTGGCAAGAGCCAGGATTTAAACCAGATCTGTCATATCCAGATGTTCAAGCTCTTAGGCGTTAGCCTAATAAAAGGAAGAAAATGGAACTCATATTGGTGAACGTAACCAGGGTTATCAGGATTCTTAGGGAAAACCTTATAGATTTTAAATTCATCATGCAATTCCCTCAGCTACCATCACAAACTCAATTAATGTTGCCTCATAGCAGCATCAGCAACAAGAATAGTATTGTAATCTCATCATAATGGAAACCAAGTATAATATGTGGGAAAAAATCAATTTCCACATGATGATTCAGCTTCATCTAGATATTTCTATTCATCAAAACAGAACTATGGAATATAATAGAATCAACCAATCTAAAGATTAGGTAGAGAACTTTGTGCAGTATAATCCAGCCTCCTAGGTACCTCCTGGCACAAGTGGCACTGTCTTATTCAGCTCATTTAGTTCACCAGAAAATGTTTTCCTTGTAATGAATGGAAATCTGCCCTTCGGGCACCTGGAGTCACAGGCACCCAACACTTCTGGAGCAGCCCTCAAACTGCCTCTTTTCTAAAGCAAAAATGCCTCATCTTTCACCCATTCTCCACAGGGCACACTTTTTATAAGCCTTGCCAACTCACCAACTCTTCCTGTAACCTCTGGTATCTTGACAGATACGGGGTTATCTCTAGTGCCATTATCATAACTAGCCTTAAGGAGGCCAATTAACCTCTCAAAACTTCAGTTTCCTCTTCTATAAACTAAAAATAATAGCAGCTACCTGTGTAAGGTTGTTACATTCAATGCAATAATGTGATGAAGCATATAAGCACATTCTGCTCTCTCAGTACTCAATAAATGCTAACCCTCAACATCATTACTGTGGCCATTTCAGAAAAACCTAAGAAGCAGAAAAAAGGAGACTAAGGAGGGCCCAGAAAGCAACCCTGAAAGACACAAAATCCAGGTGGTGGGGTCAGGTCCACTTCACCAAAGAGGAATTAGAGAGTAAACACTTGTATTAAATGGAAACCCCATGGGGACCCTCCAGCTCTAACTTTCCTGAAGTTCCATTCAAACAGCATTTGGATTCTGCTAAATCACTGCCAGAATGCATTATCACAAATCACTCTGTGACTTGGCAGAATTCATTGAAATGTGATCTCAAATCATAAATTTACAAAGTGGGGCATTTGCAATGGCACGTTCATTTGCACCATTTCATTTCATTCTTTCAACTGCTAAGACATTCAAAGCTCCCAGTAGGAAGTGTTGGTCACAGCAGAAGGAAGGCACTGAGTTATGACAAGTCCTTTGCAGTCTTCCCTGCAAAAACAAGAGTAAGTCTGTGCTACTGCTACAGTGATTTACAAAGGAAGGGACCAGGTAAAACACGCTGGGGATTTCAAAGAGTTCAAAATACGGAGAGTGAATTACAAGACCTCAAGATAACTTCTCCTTTTCTGCATCAAGCAAGTGAGCATATGCATTAAAAGGAGAATGGATTTGGGAGAGCTGTAGTCTGAATGGTTATACCCCATAAAATTCACACGCTGAAATACTCATCCCAAGTAGATAATGTTAGGAAGTACTTTGTGATGTGATTAGGTCACAGTGATGGAGGCCTTGAGTATGGAATTAGTGCCTGTATAAAAGAAAAGCCTGAGAGACACTGCTCACTTCTTTTGTCATTTGTACTCAGTGTGAAAAGATGCCTGTCCATGAGAAAACAGGCCTTTCCTAGACACTGATCTTTGACTTCTCATCACAAAGTGCATTGATCTTGGACTTTCCACCATCCAGAAATGAAAGAAATAATTTTGCTGTTTATCAGGTAACCATCTACAACATTCTGTAGACACAATAAGGCAGGGAGGATTTAAATCATCTTCCTTTCTCCGTCCTTCCCCACAGTTCCTTAGTCTACCTGCTGGGATTAAAAACTCTAATCCTTTCAGACTTGCAAGCAGCAAATTTCAGATCTACTGGTAAGGTAACAGGATATATTAAAAATCCAACAGGGACTTAGAAAATCTTTTGTCTTTTTATAGTTTATAGAGATAAAGAGAAGACTGGGTACACAGTGATCTGCATCTCAGCCTTCAAATCTACTAGATCACCTAAGACATTAACCCTTTTCCATTCACTGTGACTGATTCTGTCACTCAAGGTCTAATTGAGATTTTCCCCAGTTTTGTCTGATCACTGGCACACACCTCTGTTCTTTCTCTTATAGCAACCTCCCTCAATTTTAATGGCATCTTGGAGCATTAAATTAAGAAATTTTGGATAGTTTCATCTTGATTTAGTGAGAGACTCTTCCTACATAATATTACTGCCTACTATGGGCAAGGGCGGAAAAGAATGATGGCACAACATGTGTTTGCCAAACTCAGTTTAGTCTCTGCTCCTATAAGAAGCAGAGCCCTGAAAGTTAACTCCTGTAAAGTACCATGGGGTAAGAACAATTATCTCCTGGATATATTCATGCTCCAACCCCTTATGTCTAAGTTATTGTACATCAATGTTAGTTCTCTTTTGACTTAGATGTTTCTATGGCCCCTTGAACTTGGTATGTGCTGTACTGGCCACATCATCTCTCTTCCTATCTCTGGTCAGGTGTTTATCCATCCATTCCTCATCACCTTCAAGACTACCAGTTAACCTAAAGCATAGTGAGCAGTTTATATTTTATTATACACACAATAGAAATCCTTGAAAGAATGGAAGATCTGCAGAAAAGGCAATAGAGAAATCTGGCTGGTTTTAGTTTAAGCATCAATGTTGACATTTACTTAAATGGGGAAGACAGGTAATTAATGATCTATAGTGGCTAATGAAGAGGTTTGATTCTAGAGTGTTAAGTTCTAAGTAAAAATTAGTCAGATAAATAAAAAAGCTCAAAACACACCTAGAAATAGAAGATCTAGGTATAAAAATGTTGCGGTCATGATAACATGAAAATTATAAAGGCCAAGAAGAGGAGGGGTTGCAAGTATAAAGATGTGAGCAACTTTGCCAATGCCAATGTCAACAGAAATCAGAAAGAGAGATTTGTTGGAACTGGCTACATGGAGCTATATGGTAACCTTGGCAATGTAGTCTCAGTAGATCACATATGAAAGAGGCTGAGTAAAGACTAGGTGGTCAGAGAGTTAAGACCACAGAGACAGATTGTTAGACAACAGGAGATTAGATTGTAACTGAAGGTAAATATGGTGTCAAGGAGTCAAGATTGAGTTTTTATTTTTATTTTTTTTAAGATGTAAGGCCTTGGGTCATACATGTATATTGATAAGAATGATCTGTCCAGAAAACAATGCTATGATTCCTAAAATAAATACTTATGTAGAAAATATAACTTTTATTGGTGGAAAAAATATCATTTTATTTATTTACTAACTCATTCATTTAACAAATACTTTCAGAATGTCCTTCATGTGCCAGAGAGACTGATATGGGCCATAGACAGATTACTTGCTTTGTTTTTGGCCACTTTAATAAACACTAAAAAACCCACTATCTCAGACCTCAAGCCAGAAAACATGCTGAAATACTCCACTACAGAACTGATTTTCAGTGTCTAGAAAGCATTCATCTGCTGCAAAAGTTTTCAGAAGTTAGAGGTAGCATAAAAAGTTTCTTTTAAAAATGATAGCACCATGTCCAATGATAAGCACTGTTTCCATTTCCTGCCTCTTCCCCATCTTTTTTGACAAACAATATGTGTCCTCAGGTATTTGTGATGCATGGCTTGTCCTCAGCCATTCTACATGGAAACACTTCCAGAGAGCATTGTTGCTAATACTTGCCTCTTTTAATCTCTATTCATATCTACTGAACTAAATTGCAGAAAGGAGTTGCAATTGCCCACCCTCACCACTTAATGATGAGAGCCCACCCATGCCACAACCCAAGAAGCTGCATCCTTCTCTTCATGAACATAGTGCATCTTGGGAGCAGTGGTCTAAAAGCAAACAAGGATGAGAGAAAATGATGGCAATGATAGCACCCTGGTGTACTGGTCAGGGCATTGCATTTTAAGCCTCTGAACAAAGTGGGATGAAGATGAAGTATCTTCTTCTGGGTTCACATCTACCCTCAGCAGAGAGTGATCTGGTCATACACTTTTGTCCTAAATGCACTGCCTTTGCAGTCATAACTGATAGATCCTCTGAAACTCTGGCAAGTGATTGGATTTTTCCCTCACAAACTCAGTGAGTTTTGTTTTTAATCATATTTCACCTCTCGTGTCTTCAAATTTATATTAGGAATCACTTATTTGATACCTCTAAGTATGAGAAAAACTTTTAAGAATTCTTCTTATGTTCTTATACACCAATTTATCTCCAGAAATAAAGCACAAGTTCTTTGAGGTAAGAGGCAATACATTGTTCTAGAAACAATAATACAGTCATGAATCACATAATGACCTGTCAGTCAATGACTGAATATGTGATGGCAGTCCCATCAGATCATGTCACCTAGTGACACTGAAGCCATCTTACTTTGTGTAAGTCTGCTTATACTGTTTGTATGATGATAAATCATCTAACGGCTGCATTTCTCAAAATGTATCCATAAGAACTTAGAAGATTTCAGAACAATAGTTATTAGCTAAATGGAAAAAGTCTAATTGGGGAAGACAGGCAAAATGGAATGAAATGGGTTGGATGGGAATCAAATAACGATGGGATCAGGGACCTGGAAGCTGTTCACTGGCTCATCCTACTTTTAAATGACATTAACCCACCCTTCACCCCTCCATGGAAGCAGCAAAAGAATATCCACCTCTGTGCTCAGTCTTCACTAATCTTATTATGATGAATTTATGTGGATTACTCCTTCCACTGTTGCTGTTCCCAACCCTTCTCCAGGATCTGTCTCGGCTCTGCTTCTGTTTGTTGTTTTGCCTCATCTCCATCTCCACTATGCATCCTCCTTGTGTGAGCTCAGCATTCTCATTCATCCTCTAGTTTCTCTCACTCTGAAATACAGAGCCTACTCTGAGACCCCAGATAGACTCTGCCTGATTGGTAGCTGCTCTACTAGCTCTTGCCAAGGGAACACAAAGCTGGAGGATAAATGTAAGGAAATGGCATAAACAGGATTATAATATCACCTCACCTATAAACCAGAAATTACAAAGATTCATAGACCCTGGAGATTGTTAAATCGTGCCAAGTACCTTTATGAGACAGTATATCAGCCACAATCCCTCATTTCAGTAGCATTCTCTGGGAACCAATGGCATCAGCAGACATGAATTTACAGGGATGTGCTCTGATCACAAGCAGAACCAAGTCACTGGAGCTTTTTTATCCAAGGTTTGCTTGTCATGTGAAGACATATATTCAACACTGTTTACCAAGTGCCTCTCACTGTGATAGGTTCTAAAGATGCTACAGGACCAGAGCAATCCCTTATAAAAAGCACCATCTGGATGGGATGAATGACTTGACACTAACCAAGAAATACACAAGAAACTCAAGGGTAATGACTTTATTAAGCACCATACCTGAACACAGGGCGCTGTGGGAGTGAACACTGGACACTGACCTCATCTCAGGATTAGAAAAGGTTTATATAGGGAAGGAAATAGTTTTTAAGTCTGAAGAGTAGTTGGCATTCATGAGGCAAAGGGAGCCTGGAGGGCTGGGGGCAGGAGAGGGAGTGAGTGGGAAGCCTCTGAAGCAGGTAGGGACTCAGGGCTCTAAAAGACTGAAGGAAAACCTGTAGTAGAAACTGAGAATGAGATGGGGTGTAGTGGAGGGAATCTGGGGCTTGGGGTGAGCCAGAGTGCCCCAAACCAGGCCAAGTTGAGGATTTGGGCTGGCATAACAGGTCAACATGATCAGATGTGGGTTTAAAGAGGAGTGAAAGCTAGCTGCTGTGTGGGTGCTAGGCTGTAGCTTTTGTCAAAAAAGGAAGGAGAAAGATTGAGTGGGGCCCTGCAGGAGCGTGATGGAGGTGGGCTTGGAGTAGAAGAGCTGCAGTGGGGGTGGAGTGCACAGGATGCAGACCAGAGACGTCTAGGAGGCAAAATCTGCAAAATTGGCAAGGGGTGGTGTATAGTGTACTAGGAAGACTGCAGCATTGGGCCTTGGTATTCATCCCATGCTCACCTGTACAAGTCACTTCAAAGCCAAGTATAACACACTTTGTGAAGCTACATTTGATCAAAAAGTTGGACTGCAGTAGCTTACTCATTTGAACACTGAAAAGCATAGCTATGCTGCCCTTTTTTGGATTTTCTGTTGTGAACACAATGCTGTGCTTTACAATCTTCAGACAGTTCTCTTTGGTTCTGTTTTGGAATCCATTTGATGCAAAGCTTTTCTACCATTAGTCTGTAGAGAAAGAACTACTGGATATCATGAAATGGAAATTCACAAACACATTTTTCCTTCAATCTTGTCAAAAACCTACATCAGAATATTTAAAGCATTTCCAGTTTTACAGTTCATGTCTGTGACCTCAGGCTATTTTCTTTCCCTCTCTGTGCTTTCATGTATATTTTGGGATTGCTCAACTAAATAATTTGTAACACATATCCCAGCACTAAATGCCTTTAGCAACATGACTCCCCCTATACACATAAGAAGAGCATTCCATAATTGCAGGTAATTTAACTTCTACTTAAAGTTATATATTGAATTCCAAATTTTACTTCAGAAATTGCTTTCAAACAAAATGTGATATAATTTGTCATCAATTTTCAAACAAATTTGCTCTACCAAAAAGTGTTCTAAGCAACCACAACACTTTTATAACAGTTACGTTTTCCTAATGGGCAGCAGGCAAAGGGAAACATCAAAACGTGTTCCAAGTCTGCAGATCCCCAGGTTACACGCCTCTTAAACATGCCTGTTTGTTCCCAATAAAATTAGCTCCAGGTTAACCTGCACAGTCAGACTCCATAGATGATTTTTCAGAATAGTTCCAATTTATATCTTCAGCCTCCCTAGCGCAGCACACCTGATTGCCTTGTCTGCCACATCCTGCAAAGGAACATCTGCTCTTAATGCTTCAAAGCCGCTTCCAGGAATATGCTTGTATTCCATGCTCAGAACTGGAGATTAAATGGCCCCCTTGCCCCTCTGCTGCCAATACCTTACTTTAGGTTCCTCATCATCATACATTGCATGGACTGTGACAAAAGCCGAGTAACTGGTCTACCTGACCCTAGTTGTTCCATCCCATTATTCTATTTTCTGGATCATTTTCAAGAATGCTTTTTATTACAGGCAAGTCTGTATTCTCATCTCCTTGCTCCAAAACCTCTCTGCTGCACAGGGTGAATTCCAAATCCCTGAGCATGGCATTGTAAGTCCTTCAGGAGCCGTGTCTGGACCACCTTTCCAGCCTTATATCCAGATTTGGCCCCAAATGCCCTCCCTCTACTTTTCTACTCATGATATGTCATACTTCTCCCTTTCACTGGCTTATTTTCACTCATATTATTCCCTTTTCCTGTATATCTCTCTTGCTCGCTCACTCTTGCTCCCTCTCTCCCTCTCTCCCTCTCTTTCTCTGTGCCTCACTTCCTTGTTCATTCATTCAACAAATATTTGAGCACCTACCATAAAACAGGAACTGGTTACTCTATGTCGTGTCCTCAAGGAACTCTAAGACAAGTGGCAAGACAAGTAAACAATTAAGTCATGGTGAGATGCTTGCTATTACAGAATACAGCATTTGGAAGACTTTGTAATGAAGACCATATGAACCTTAAGAGTATAGGCGTGAACAAAAGACACAGCCAGTTTGGATGGCAGAGACAGTCAAACAAAAGGTAAAAGACAGGACACAAGCTGAGGAGGAAAAATAACTGATTTCATCCACAGAAGAGAATGCATGTGGAAAAGTAGGGAGGATTAGGGCTACGAGAGTCAATGACACCGATGTCATGAAAAGGTTTGTATGTCTTGTGGAGTTTGGCATTCCCTGAGGACAAGACAAAGTTACTGAGGACTTCAAATAAGGGAAGTTCTGGTGTATTTTCTCCTTTGCTTGATAATCTCAGCTGCTACAGAGTAAAAGCCAGACTAGAGGAAAGGAGAGTAGTGAAGGGATGGAAGGGTGTGGCTGAAAGGTGCTCATACTGTGTCTATAAAAAATGTTAGCAGAGAAAATAAACTAATGAATGAGTGATTCTGTCATTCTCTTATTTGTAATTCACTGAATGCATCCTTAATAATATAAACAGATTGTGGTGGATTAACTAAGGGCCAACTTGAAATGTCCAGCTGAACTGAGTCAGCCTGGTTCTGGGTGTGGAAGATCCACCTGAAAATTGTTGCCAAACTGACATAAGAGAAGAAAAGGAGGGAAATACTGCATGCTGTTGATTGTCCTGATACAAACCAGATGTTTTCAATGTGTGGGGAACTTGCATCCTGGCTGTCACCTGAAATGGCTGCTGTTCTTCTCCAGGGAATTCTGGTTTTCACCTTGAGCATAGCTTCCTGGCAGTACAGATGGCACAAATCCTTCAACCCATGCTCCACCAGAGCAGATTTTCTAGCTTCCACCCCTAGCCTTTGGGTCTTCTTGGTACAGATCCTTGATACTGATTTGCATGAGACATTGCTGTGTTCTCTAGGGCTCTGAATGGTCTCTTGGAGGAAAGTACTTTGGGACCAAAGGTCTCAGGTAGATTCCTCAGGACACCAGCATGTGGACAGGTCTCTTGAACTCCTCTGCATCTGACTTTTTGAGTGAATGCTATAAAATTATCCTATAAATTATGTGTCCTGTATTGAATCTATTCCCTTACAAATCCGAACTACACCACAAATCTATCTCACTGATCCAGAACTCACCAACAGTAAAAAGATGAGTATTTAGTTATAGTCTACATTTTTTAAATTACTGACTTGAATTGTAGTCTCTTATCTTGCAAGTCTATCTAGAAAAAACTGACAACAATGAAGAAAGGTGGCTTCAAATGTCAAGACAGTCAAATTTGGAAAGATCTTAGACTCTTATTCCATTGTTTCTTCAGCCCTACAAAGCAAGGATCAGGCACACTGCAGCAGGCGCCTCAGACAAGGTCCACTAGATTTCAAAAGCATGGTGTTGTCATCCATGAAATTTACTCTTGTCCAAGAGGAAGTTCACACTGAAATGCAGCAAAAGAGGTAAAACACAAATGTATTTGTTCATTGTGATGTTTCTTTTATTCTGTGATTATATGCTTGTTATATGGGTTTGTTGTCAGGGTTTACAAGGGAATAGATTTAATACAGGATACATAATTTATAAGATTATTTTGTAATATTCACCCAAAAAGTCAAATGCAGAAGAGTGCAAGAGATATGTCAACACACTAGAGATACAAAGAGTCTAGCTGAAATTCTGAATCTCACAGCAGTGTCCTTCACAAGTCTAGCTGAAGACCTAGAGCCCATGCAATGTCTTCCATGAGTCCAGCTAGAGACCTAAAGCCCACAACAATGTCTTATGCAAATCTATATGAAGGATCTACATTGGGAAAGCCCAAAGATCATTGGTGTAAACTAGAAAGTCTGTGCCAGCAGGGTGTGGGATCTATGCCACCAGGTTGAGGGATCAGCAGTGGAGCCAGGAAATGACACTCAGGGTAAGAATCAGAGCTCCCCTGAAAAGAGCAGCCATCCTCAGAAACAGTGAGGACTCAAGGAACAGTAGGAAAACCAGCATAACAAGCTTCTCCAGCAATAGCACGCCATCTTCTCCTCCAGTTCTCCTATTATGTGGTTGTCAATAATTCTCATGTAGGTCTCCCATACCTAAAATCATGATGACTCAGTTCAGCTGAGTGTTCCAAGTGACCATTAGTTAATCCGTCACAGTGGGAGATTTTAAAATATCCTTCAGAATGAAATTATCATGATGGTAAAAGGTAAAAGATATTTTGACACAATTGTTAAAGTTTGTTTTATGTTCTTAGGGGATGGTGATTTAGCTCAGCGGCATAAGCGCCTGCCTTATTTCATGTTCTTACCTAGAAATACAAGAAGTTGATTATTCTAATGTGCTCCAAAAAATTTTGAAGATTTTAAAGGCTTAAAAAAATATCAGAACTTTGGGGTGTGCTGTTCTATACCGTTTGAAAGTCCCAGGCAGTATACCCTGAACCAAAGTAAACAGATTTTATTGAGTTAGTTTTATTCCATGACCTATCCCCAACTTACTGTAATTGTTGCCTGGAAAAATGTATCAAAAAAAATTCTGAGCCTCATTTGTGCTCAAAGGGAAAAAAATATGTGCTAAATTCCATTAGTGAGATCTGCTGTGGGTAAGACAAGCAGAAGTTGTGACCCATTTGCAGTGGTGTGCTGGTAAATATTTAACAACCACCCTCTAAAAAGAAGCAACATCTAGTTTGTGGCATTGGCCAATTTCCATTGTGAAAATGCTCTCAACATGGCCAGTTTCAAGCCAGTAATATGGTGTATCTGAAAGAAGAGCCACAAATAATGGGGTCTCATGGGCTTCTCCAAGCCAGTGCTGGCACAGCATAACACACTTAAAACCACAGATTTTCTATTCTAATTCTAGACAGCAGGAGCCATGGCCTGTGTGTTGTTAAATTTCCATTCATGGACTACAATTCTGCTTCCCCTTATTCACATGTCTAAGACATCTCTTTGATTGAAAAAGTATTACACATTACCATTTCTTATGCTAAATATGGTTAATATATCAGTTCTCATTTTTGTAACTCTAGCGTGAAATAAAATGGATGCATTCATGGACTCTTTGAGAGCAAGAACAGTAACACTGGACATGAATGTTTTAAAACATAAGAGGTGACATTGGGTGCATTGCTGGGAAACAGCCATTCCAGAAACAAAGCTATTAAAGTGCATTCCATCTCAGGAAATTGGCATTAGGTGACACAGCTGATAGAGGTCTAAATTCTATTTGCCTTCTTATTATAGATGGCACAGAAACAAATGCTCCTTAAACAACTAGAATGCATTGTCTAGTGCCTAAAATTGATTCAATATGTTATTCTTACATTGAGCAAGACAGCTTTCTGAACATCAAATTCCACTATTTATTGAAATGTTGAGTCCTAACTTTAAATTTGAGGTCTAAATCCCAAGAGAGTCTTGCAGGACTGAAAGTTGGTACTGTCAATATCTACACTACCTCTTCTGGTGTTATCTGGGCCTCCCCTAGCTTTACTCTGGAACTCTACTCCTAGAGAGAAACCAGAGCTTAGGCTACATTGAGGATCTTGGATCCAGAAGTATATGTGGGATTGGAAGAGCTTGGAACTGGATGCTTGAGGTTCTAGTACCCGAAACAACAGGTCCATGAAAATGCTACTGAACAGCTATCCAAGATTTTAATGTACCACTGTGCACTGTGCAACTCCAAGAAGCATTATTTATACATGAACATGGCAGCCCTACAACTACAAGACGTAGTGTGGTATGATATGGAGCAAATGATCTGTGACAAAGAATAGGAACTTTGATGAAAGAAATTGGGGGGGGCAAGTTTGGACTCATAGCTGATCTCATTGCTGGAGAAAGAGTTGTTCGAGAACTTTCTGGCTGAAATCAGCTTTCATACACAGAGGTGGGCTCCTACAGGGCATAGGAGGGAGAC
The DNA here is from genome assembly GCA_004027295.1 of Dolichotis patagonum. NCBI lineage: Eukaryota > Metazoa > Chordata > Mammalia > Rodentia > Caviidae > Dolichotis > Dolichotis patagonum. The sequence goes on from PVJX010008098.1 coordinate 22,983, forward strand.
ATCCAGTCATCCAGCTTGCCAGCCTGGGTCTACGAGACCAGCACTGTACAAATGTGGAAACCCAGACCCAGCAGGAGTTATTCATTGCCTAAGAAAGGAGAGAAAAAGCTGTTTCCTGGGGAAAAAATCACCTAGAGACAGGCAGCCCTTGCCACTCAAGCTCTGGAGTCATTGTAAATATACATAAGTGGGCATCAGAGACAGAAGCACTGCTGAGTCAGGAGTCAGAGAATGGCGTCTAAGCAGATGCTCCAGGACAGGAGCGAGACGACCAGATCCCACTGTGCCATAACTATAGTGCACAGTGTTCTGTATGTAGTAGTTGGCACACACTGTCCTATTTCACCTTCCTCCAACCCGCAGGAGTAACAGTGCTTCTGCTCCATAGCCTCAGTATTAAAAAACGGAAGTGCAACTTCCCAGAGCTAAGCAGCAGCTTGGACCCAATGATGCCTAAATCTAAAGGTGCTGCCTTTGCTATGCACTCAAAGTCCTTGGACCAGAACAACAGTCCACTTTGAAGCTTGTTAGAAATTGCCGCTTCCATGGCTCCCTGCAAGACCAAATAAATCAGAATCTGCATCTCAACCTGACCTCCACTTGACCCACCTGGACATTGCAGTTTGAAAGTCACTAATCTACTGAGCCCCTCCCATGTGCCCTTCTGCATGATTCTGCTTCCAGAGTAGTAAAGCCCAATTCGCTTTTCTTCTGGCATGGTTTGGCTGAGATATTCTGTCGTTCCTCGCTGAGAGTCACCCTGGAGTAAGAAAAATGTCAGGGAGTTGAAGCTGTTACTTCCTTTTCCATTTTTTTGCAAATGAAAAAGAAAATAGCACAGCCACGTGTGACTTCTCTCATGGTGATGACACAGGCAAGATGAGGCTTGTTTTAAGGTGAAGTAACTGCTCTGAGCTGGCCACTGTCCCAGAGCTTCATCTGGCTTTATGTGACATTTCGTCACCTCAGCTGTTAAGCAGGAAGAAATTCAGTGTAGCTTGCTGATGCGGGTGCTGTGGAAAGGAGAAACAAGGATGCAACCATGTGATTTCACCTCTTTTTTCCTCAAGATGTCAGAACAGATCAAGTTCTATCTCCCTTGCCCTCAGGAGACTGTAAGGAAGATGTCTAAGAGGAGTCATCCAACGCTGGACCACTCAGGCTGGTCTTCCTTCCCACTACCCTGTATGGAATACGGGGTTCCTCCTGGCCTTAGGGGATCTGATCAAGGATGAAACAAAGAGAAGACACGGGTTTCCTGGACTCATAATCATTCCTGTTCTCTCCTATTTCTCTCTTCCCTTCATTCCTTCTTCATCTCTCCTTCCCCTCTCCCTCCCCACTTCCTTCTAAATCTAGAACTGTGTCACAGAGCAGTTCCTCAGTTAGCAGTGGGAGGCTATAGCAGCTGCTCTGGATGACCCTGTCCTGTGTCCTGCATGTCCTCATCTCTATGTGTGAAAGCTGCTTTCTGAAACAAAGCATTTGGCTGCAGGAGCATGCTGGGCCACTATGTAGTGGATGTGGAAGTGGTGAGGGGTTCATACCTGTCGAAGCAGCCCTAAGCAAGATCTGTTCCTTGCAAACCCACTTGCTTGCCCTGCATGCAGACTAATTTGCAGGTACTTGATCCAAACTGATACCTCAATTTCCCTAAATGGAATTAGGCTCTAGTCATGCAGGATGGGAATGTGCTTGATAAAAGGTATTTCACTGACTTTTTTACTTTCTCCTCCTCACATCACCCACCCCTCTATAATTCTGGCAATTTCCTGGCTCACCTTCCAAATAGCCACTATCATTCTAATCCTTATTTTAGGACCTGCTTCCGTAGTCCATCTCATGGAGTCCTCCAAGGTATAAGAAGATGTTACAGAAAGATGCAAAAAAACCTGAGTTCTGAGGCTGCAGAAGTGACAGACGAAGAGGAAAGGGTGAGGAAGCCAAAGGGACAGGAGAAGAGGCCAGCAGGGCCACAGTGGGCCCCTTCCCCAGAGAAGGCTTAGACTCACATGACTCTCTGTGTCCAAGACACCTTGGAGAAAGCCCTTTTCCTCCCAGAGGTGAGAGAAAAGCCCTGATCTCTACCCCCAGAGAACCTAATTGGATCAGTGGTCAAAACCAGGACAAAGGCAGAGGGTATGGTAATGGTGAACTCTTCCCCTGTGCTGGGCATTCTCCTAAGTACTTTACAGGAAGTGATGGGTATAATCCACAGAATCTACAAAGTGTATTTTGATCATTATTATCAGTTTACTAATGAGGAAACTGAGTCACAAAGAAGTTAGGGGAAGTGATTTGATACAGTTCTTCAGTACAGGTTTAGGCTCAAACCCAAGCAAGCTAATCATTTATAAGTCAAAACAAAAAGGCCAATGTGACACTTGCTGAGATCTACCCTTCTTTTAGAGATCAGATTTTCATGTTTCCACAACATACAATATTGCTCAAAAAAAGTCATGGTCCCCAGAAGCTTCTCCCTATTGGGTTCCTTCACTTAAGTGGATTCAGTCCCAAGTGATCAACTGATGTTGAAGCCTCAGAAGAGCTGGGTGGCATTGGAATGAGATTTGAATGAGGTTAGCACTACCCTAGCACTCAGGCCAGGTCCCGGGAACTTGGCAGGGATGTTCCTTATAGCATCAGAAATTCAGCAGCCATCTACCTGCTGCAATCACAGGGTGAGTGCAGAGCTAAGAGCTTTGTTCATTTTATAATTTACTGTACTCTGTTGACTGCATTGCATTATCCCCATTTCACTTCAAAGAAAACCGAAGCTCAGAGAAAAATGCTAGAGACACTTGGGTCTCTCTTACTGCCAAAACTTGCTTTCCTGGAGATTTTAGGCTGATGTTGGTCTGATTCAGAGCACCAAGATGCTTAGTCAGGTAGCAAGGGAAAAGGGACAGGAGTCCCCAGACAGTCATGGTGTGTGCCCACCCATCACCCATGCAGGACACAGGGAATCCCTGGAGCAACCCTGGAGCAACCCTGGAGCAAGCAGGTATCAGAGCTCCTGGTACATCTCCGTGGTCAGGAAGCATCTCCACAGTTCCAAGATTTTCTCTGACATCCACCAGCATCTTGACTCAGTTGTGTTCTTTCCGGATCTGCCCTCCTTAGCTTAGGGAATTCTTTTTCTGATTCTGTAGTAGAAAGCTGTGCTCAGACCCACCATGAATTCTCCCAAATGTACCTCCATGCATGGGTGCCTTATTTCCTGCAGGGCATATGGTTTTGAAATTCATCAGCCAGTAAGGAAATGGATGACTAGGAGAGGAGTGAGCCAAGGGAACACTGGTTCCTGTTTCCAAATCATTTCACCACCCTCCCCTACCACTACATTACCTCAGTTGTTAAGCACTGCTTCATCTAGTATTTAGGAGAAAAGTGAATTTCAAATTGTTCTTTCAAAATGAAGTTCCTAATTTTTCTTCTTTAGCTTCTTAAAGATCTATGCTCGTTTCATTCATTCCTTCATTCATTCATATTCCCTAGAGATCCAAGAAGTCAAGAAGGAGCCTAAACCAGACAAAATCCCTGATTAGAAGGTGCCCCTGTAGGAGAAACTGAAGGGAAGCTTTTTCAAGAAAATAAAAATAGAAAAAGCACAACTGGTGGCATGGGCTTTTTTGCCACTAAGAATAACAACAGTTGCCTCCCTGCACTCTGAGCCCATCTTTGGAAGCTCATTGTGATGGAAGCTAGAATCCATTTTCTGTTTCAATTGAGATTAATTTCATCCCAGCATATTTCAGGCCTCTCATCACACGATGATTCAATGCTGCATATAAGTGAGTACAATCGGCTCAAATATTTGTAGTCCTCATGCAATTGCTGTAAGAAAACAGGGGACTACGTTCCACAGATCACTGCTCTCCCTGCCAGCCCCACCCTGAGCTGAGTCGTTGGGTTAAAATGATACACAGTTGTCTGTTCATCCTCTCTGCTCTGAGAATTTAGAGCCAAGCAAAATCCATCCCCCTCAAGACCAGCAGCTCCGAACTAGAAGATGTTTTTGTGGAGAAGGTTTTGCTCCTGACAGCCCAGGCAGGAATATTTCCAAAGGCAATTAAGCGGAAATGTTGGCAAACCTTGCCCTCACAAGATCTTCTCACCTTTATGTCCAAGTAACTCTCAGGGTGTGTTTTCTCGGGGATTCCTTTAGCATCCAAGAATCATAAAGAGGCCTCAGGTCTCTTCTTCCCCATGCCAGTAACTGCACAGAGGAGAAGATCAAGAAACAGATTGTGGAAGACTGGTCCAGAGCCACGTGGGAAGAAAAACAAGGTTACGACGCAGAACTCCCAGTTTCTGGCACAGCATACATACAGCTGCTGATTATTCCAGAGGCTTTGTTTTAAAATACTTTCTTCTGCCATTACTAGAAGTATTTACATCACAAAATTTTAAAACATGGAATATTCCGTTATCCATCTTCAGAGAGAATCACCATCAAGACTAGGTAACTGGTCAAGACCAGGTAACTGACATTAAGACCAGATAACTGACTGATAGCCAACCTGTGCAGGCAGAAAAGATTTTGCATATAGCAGACTCTTGTGCTACTATCGTCCTGCTATTGCCATCCTGAATTTCTTAGTAACTTTTTGAATTAAGTGTCCTACATTTTCATTTCACATTGAACTTTGAAAATTATGGAGGTTCTTCTAATCACCATTAATATTTAGTGTCATCTTTGTCAATGCTTAGCATCTTTCTTTATCTTGTTCATTAATTCCTTTACTTGACAAATGCTCATCAAGCACCTACTACATGCGAGGCCCAGAATCCCATGAAAATTTCATTTTCTGGAAGGAGGGCTTGAGTGTTTTATTGTATCAATACAGCTAATGTACTGGGATTGTTGACCTAGGAAAATTAAACTGGCTGTCCACAGGAAAAGATCAACTAAAATTTATTTGATTCCAAAAATAACCACCATTTAAGGGAGAGGTCAGACAGAGGAATGGGAAAAGGTCAGACTTTTTTTTTTATATCAATGTATTTTGTGTGTCCACAGGTGTGAAATGTTCTGATAGAGAAAGGACAGAGTTTGAAATGCAGACAGATGTTATTTACATGTAAGTGATGGCTCAGAGAACACATCTGTAATTACACTACACTACAGCTTCAGGAAGTAGAATTAGACTCCATCCAATTCCCACATAAACAAGTCCATGGTCATGGCCCAAGCCCTTCTGGTGAAAATTAATAATCGCTGTGCTGCCTTTACCCCTCCTGAGTTTTCTACCATCATTATGAGCAAGGAATGGCAGGGATTTCTTCTCCCTAGAAGCTAAAAAAAGATGCTTTTCAAAACAATGAGGAGCTATTTTCTTCAAGCAGCAGGTAGAAAATGTAAAAGAAAGAAAAAAATTAACTCAACTATAGGTAGACATTAGAAATGCGAAGGACAAAGCTCTGTCATGTCTAAATGTTATTCCTCCACAAGAAAAAAAAATGTGTGAGTAACCTTTTTTCTCTAAACCAAAGGCATCTGATATGGATGCTCCACATTTATAGCAATATACCCCACAGGATATTTGAAAGTCTGATTTAATCTTTAATTTCCCCCCAACAAGGTGAGTGCCTGATTGTGCCACTGCAATAAAATAGAAGTTTCAACACAAACACTAAGAGTTGTTCCAACTCCATAAATATGCACCTGTCTTGTGGCAGTTCTGGAAAAGGGGAATGATCTCAACTGTAATTGTCTCCTTGGTGTTTGAATCCATTTATCTCGTCACTGGGCACTTCCAAGGATTAAAGCTCCATGCTGTCTAATGTTGAAGAGACTAACTTTGCTCTCTCATGTTTGCCTTCCTGTTGGATAGAACTACTCTTGCCACTTTTCTGTGTTTTTCCTATAGAAGCAAAAAGTCTGATTGCAAGAAATAGCCAAATAAAATAGCTCTGATGAGATTTGAGATAACTACTGGAGAATTTCCTCCATCGAGTGAAGTTTCCTATCACTCATCTTACCACTTGCAATCCATACCCCTCACTAAGACCAAAGTGGCATTCTGAAAAACAAATCTGACCATATGTCTAACTGATGTTTCATATCCCCAAAGGTCAGCTGAATTAAGGGCAGCTATGATGGACAGTCCCATGTATATATCTTACATCTCATCTCAAGGGCACACTGAGATGTCACTCTGCTTTTCCCATCTCGGGACTTTCTCCAAAGTTACAAAACCAGACGAATCCACAAGAGGGTGCAGCTCAAAGAGCAAGGAATGATTTCCCCTGAAGTCAACATTCAACCAGTGAAGGATGAGAGTCAGTGTAGAAATGTCCCTGGCTCTTCAATGAGACAATTTTGAAACAGTTCAGCAAAGAACCCTCAGCAAGACTGAGATCTGGCTCATTCATAAGGGTTATCAACTCAATAACACATGTCTTCTGCTATTCGTCCTCCTTTGTATTACCTTTCTGCAACCAATCTGCCCCCTGGGACCCTCTTCCAAACAAATGTCATGCACCCAAGTCCTTGTTTTAAGCACTTTTGCAGAGAAAGTCAAATTAAAACATCATGTCATTTCCTTTCTTAACAAGCCTCAAAAATCTCTTCATACTTCATACAAAAGTGAAATTCCTTAGCTTAATATTCAAGTCCATAAAGAATTTGCCTCTGGACTGTTACTCCTCATTCAGACCCCAAATGCCAGCTGCACCCACTGATCTGCTGTTAAAACCCACCCTTTGGGTACACACCTTCACACCTCCTTTCATGCTAACTTCTCTCTCCCTTATGTTCTTGTACCCATCTTACTCCTGCTCATCCCTCCAGACCCCAGTTAGACCCCCTCACCTGAGAATCCTTGCCCACTCCACCCTCCACACCAGGATACCTGGTACCTTTTTCATGGCATCAGTATTGATGTTCTAGTTCACAGAGGATGTATGTTCCTCAAGGGCACAACCAGGTCTTAATTTGTCAGTAAGCCCAGATCATACCATAGGTACACTCAGACATTTTGAAAGGGCCACATGGCTTTTCTTTCTTTCCCTGGCTGATCTGGTGTCCCCTAAGTGTCCTGCACATTGTTAGCCTTTTATGTAGGAAACAAAGACCCCTTTTTGAAAAAAGCATGAAGTAGATCATTCAAACACTTACTCATGTATCTACCCTGAAACATACCTTCTGCTGGGAGGAGAGGAGTGGAGAATGTTGTTCTATAGACATCAACACAAAGGCCAAGGCAGATGAGGCCCCCAGAGAGAATTGTAAGACCCCACAATGTTAGAAATGAACAAAACTGAGAAATTACATGGTCCAATAAAGAGAGAGAAAATGACTCAATACAAACAATACTACAAGGACAGGAAGCCCAGGTTCTAATTTCCTAGGTAAGTATTCTTTCCACCAGCCCACATGGCCAGTCACAAATGGTATGTCAGAACCAGACCGGGTGTTGTTAGTCAGGGGTTGTATGGAGAACAATTAGTATCAGGACACAGAATTTATAATATTACTTTATGATGGTCACCCAGAGTTAAACACAAAGTACAGGAAATCTGTCCACAACACTAAAGACTCAGAATATTCAGCCAAGGGCCTGGATCCCACAGCAATGTCCTGCATGAGTCCAGATGAAAACCTAGAGCCCATGACAATGCCTGCCACGAGTCCAGATGGAGATCTAGAGTGCACGAGAAGGACTCACGCCAGTCTGTTTTATGGATCCACCCTGGGAAGGCCCAAAGGTCAGCAGTGGAAGCCAGAAAATCTATGCCATCAGGGTGAAGGAGCTGTGCTGGTAGGTTGAGTGTTCTATCCTGGAGCTGAGAAATCAAGCTCAAAGTAAGATAAAGGGATCCCCAGAAAAGCACCACAGCCATCCTCAGTGACACAGAGGTCCCAAACCCCTCCAACAATAAAAACAGTGAGTACATGCCAGGAAGCCAGCATGACAAATTTCTACTGGAGATTAAACAGCACACATCAGTCATGACAAGCCAACGGCTCAAAATAGCAACACTTAGAGAAACCCACAACGCCTCACTCATCTTCTTCATGTCTCTATTTAGGCTGGCAACCTTCCTCAGGTGGACCATCTAGGCTCAGCACCATGCTGATTTAATTCAGCTGCTGTTAAGTTGACCACCAGTTTTTAATCCATAACACTGGGTAAGCTTCTATCTTGTCTAGCAGGTCAGAATGCAGTGTACTTCAAAAAGTGAAGAACCAGAGGGAAGAAAGCCTTTGGGGCAAATAATTATTCTGTGTACCCCAACTCAAACTCAATGTGGCAAATTTCTCCAAGGGAATCAGAATACTCTTTGTAGAACAAAAATTGAAGGAAAATGGGAAAACTAAAAAAAGGAGGGATAATTGTGTTGATGGGTCAAGTTTTCAAGTATATGCTGTGTATTCTAAATATTTTCCTTGTTTTTTATACTTTTAGGTGTACAAGGAAAAAGCTTCCTTTCCACATTCTGCTTCGTATAAAATCTATGTTTATGAACTAAGTGAGACAAGAAAGATCTTGTCTAACTCATTTTCATTTCTCTAGCATTGATTAATAAACTCTCCTGCCACCTAACACTAACAGAAGGATTTGATTATTTAAGTAGCAATATGTATAAGAGGTTGGATGGAAGGACGGCAAAGGAATAGAGGGATGAATGAAGGGGTGAGGTCTCTCCTCAGAGCTTCCTTTCTGCCCTGTTCCTTTATGACCTCATTTTTATTCTCTGCAGCCCACATCCATTATCTTTTTCCTTTTTCCAAGACTATTATTAAGACAGAATATTTTCTCTCAAGCAAGTAGAGTACCCACATAACCCACAGGTTGCACAGGCTCTCTGTATTAGCCAGTTTTCTATCACTGTGACAAAACAGCTGAGAAAGTCATTTTAAAAGAGGAAAGATTTATTTTGACTCATGGTTTCAGAAGGTTCATTCCATGGCTACTTGTCCCAATCATTTCTGGACCTGTGGTGAGGTAGAACATCATGACAGAAAGGCCTGATGGAAAAAATTTGCTGAGAAAGTCAGAGAGGCAAAGGCTGTAAACAAGAGATAACCTTCTAGGGCATGTTCCCAGTGCCCTGTTTCCTCCAACTAGGCCCCGCCTTCTAGAGTTGCCATAGCCTCCCAATAATGCCACCAAGTTTTGCATCCATGAATGAATTAATTCACTGATGCAATCAGAGCCCTTGTGATCCAACTACTTCCCTAAAACCCCACTTCTGATCATTGTTACACTGGGGACAAGGCTCAGTACATGAGCCTTGGGAAAACATCTCAGACCCAAGCTATAACACTGTCATTGTCTCCTGGAGAAACAAGTTTCCTCCACTGTGAAAATCCTTTTGATGTCTCTCTGAACCAGTTGCAGTAGTCCTTAGAAGTCTAAGAGGTATCAGAAGTCATCTTCCAGATATCTCCAAGAGAGCAGATCTGAGACCTTTCTGAAAGTTGAGATTTACCCTGTACCATGGCCAGCTCTATGGCTCCATGACCAGTCTGCCACCTCCTGAGGCAGTGTCCCCATTAGAAGCCCAGGACTCCCTTCACCATCTCCTCTCCATTCATCCTAGAATTTTGCATAATGTCATTTCTCCATACAGTTTACATTATATTTATTTCTGGAACTCCAGCAACCACTATTAACATGACCTACATAGTTTTTTATGTCCTAGGCATTCTCCAATTATCATTAACCTAGTATGTTTTAAAACCAGTCTTAGAAGTAATTACAACAGAGAGCTACTTTTGATTCTTTCCTGTCAAGAGGATGAAATAATAAGAGAAGGAATTCAATCATGAGCTGAGAAATCTACTTCTTAAGCAAAATCCAGGGGAAAAAAATTGGCCACTTGGGAACGAATGAAACAAAATTTATTGATTCTATCTTGTGCACCAGATATTTCACCTGTTTTGTCCAAACAAATCCTCCAAATACTGTATAAAGTCTCACAATTGCCAATCTTAGAGTTGGAGGAACATAGAAATTAGGAATGTCATCAAGATTAAAAAAAAACAGTAAGTGGGGAACCCATGATTTGCTCATGCCAACAAGCTTTGCAGGTATAGGGTCTCTCTAGACTTTTCTTCTGGCTAGAAATAAAGCCCCTCCACACCTTCCTTGCAAGACACCATCTTCTGTCTAGAGAAAAGCAGCTATGGTCTTCCTGGACTTCAGTTTCTCCTCACCTCTACTGGACACAGTTGATAGTCTAGGGTTTGACATTAAATCCAAGCCTGACCAATAAGTCTCCTTCACCGGGATTTTTTACATTGGAATTAGAAATCAGAGCCAAGTGTTCTCTAATATCTCTGACATCCAGGTTACAGGCAATGGGTAGTCATTCTACAAGGCCAAGTAGAGATGAAAGAGGAAAAGAAAAAGAGAAAATGTCTGAGCCCTTGACATAGGTGGCACCCAAAGTTCACCTTTGTCTCTTCTCTTCCTGGAACTCAATAGTTCAACATCCATCAGCCAGTAAGTATCCCTTCTGCCTAAACTAACTGTAGTCAGATTTTAGTTCTTAGCAACCAGAAAAATTTTAGACAAATACTAAGGCCCTATGCACACATTTTCTAGTCCTTACTTGAAGACCAGATAAGTTAACCTGTGATCAGCTGAGCCAAGGAAGCGTATATGTTGTATAACACAAGGCTTGAAAATCTTTCTGTGCCTGAAATTGGGTGGTGTTTTTTAAAGAAACCAAAAGATGGGTTCTAATGCAAAACAGCTCAGTAACTGAGCAAGAGTAAGAAATAGAAAGATGTAGCTTCTGCAGAGTCTCAGCCTCTGTCTCCTCATCTCTAGAATTAGACAGCTTCCTAGACTCAAGTTTCAGTCTCTCACCTACTACCTGTTCTGTAGGAAACAGGGTTGTTCATAGTATGAACACTTTTTTAAAAATGGATTTCCTATGTTGTTCTTGACCTGTGAATAATGGATTTAATATGCCAACTGTATTTTCCTGAAACACACTAAAATACATAAACCAGTCATGTAAAACATGTTTGACTGTGTGCCACCCAAATCCACTTGGATCCCACACTCTGGAAAATAATGGAGCCAATGATCTCTGAGAAGCCAACAACCGTGTCACGGGAGGTAATGATAGGAGGCCAGGCCGTTTCAACCTGAACTCATTCAACAAATGGATTCAGAGTCTCAGAGCTTCAGACCGACCACTTTGGGAAATTATAGCTATGTGTGTAGTTTTATCTGACAGTAAGTGAACCTTTATGATGGGCTTGGCACTGGACTAAGCACTTTACAGCTGGTACCTCATTTTTATCCACTGTAAAATCCCTTGAGCTTGGTATAACTTGTTTCCGAATCTCAGAAAGGTGAATTATTCATCACTTAGTCCCAATGCTAGCATATTAGTTTTCTGTTTCTACCACAACAAATCATCACAAATATAGTGACTTAAAGCAGCATGCATTTATTATTCTACTGTTTCCAGCCTTGAGAGGCCACCACATCCCTTGGCTCATGGCCCCAACTCCATCTTCAAAGCTTCTAATATGCACTGTGTCTTTCCTATGCTGCCATCTCTCTGTTTCACTGTAGCCAGGAAAAATGCTCTGCTTTAAGTATTTGTGACCAGATTTTGGGACCCCTGGATAATTAAAGAAAATCCCCCCCTCCACTCAAAATCATTCTTGCAAAGATGTGTGAGGTACACAGTCACAAGTCCCACAGATAAGGACATGGACATCACTGAAGCACTATCAGCCTACCAACTACAAATAGTAAGGGGCAGAGGTAACATTAAAACCTTCACAGGCTAGAGGAAGAGTGAGGCAGGCACTGGATGTGACAGGACTCAGACAACGAGCCAGTGTTTTGCAAACCTGTCTCAAGGGTTAAGTTGTACTGTGTTTGGATAGAAGATATAAAGATAAGTAGAAAGGAAACAAGGAAGATCATAAGTTTAAAATTGTTCCTGTAAGTAAAACTATACCTTAGCATGAAAAAGTTACTCATTCCTTTGTTCTTTCCAGAAAACTCACTTTAAAAATTTTTAAAACTTGTGTCTAAAAGACACAATAAGTCCAAATGGACCCATGCTTCACTTTTAGTCTTCTTTTTTATTTGTATATTTTCAATACATAATAAATACACTTATCATGGAAAATTGGTACAAACACATATCACATCTTGAGCCCTTTTCCTTTCTCTTCCCCTCCCTCCTATTTCTGCTCTTCTCCAGATTCCCTTCCCATATCCACAGAACCTTCTCACCCGAGATATGCTATCCCTTCTTCCCGAGAAATGGGCCTTTTGTCTGTAGGGAGGACCTTTGCCTCCCACCCATAAATTGAACTCCCTCTTTCCATTGATTTCCCTTTTGACATCAATGTATATACTGATTTCATATTTTCTCTATATATGAAAACATATATTATTTTTATAAATATACCTACCTCAAGGCCACAATATGACTCTCTTGAGGGTCCATTCACTATTCTGAGTATGTATTTTTAAAAGTCTGCTTTAATAAGCCTCTTTATCCCAATTACTGACACATCTTGAAAATTCTTTTTCTATATTGGAAGTCAGAGAACCTGCAACCCGCGCTTTGGGTGGGGTGAGTCAGTGTTCCCCATGTCCAGTTTGGAGACCTCTTGAGTCCATGTCTAATGACAAAATCAGTAAAAGATTATAAGGATTATAAGCTAGCAAGTGACAGGGCTGGATTTCTGTTTAAGACAGTGCATTCTTCATTGGAGTTACAACAGGCAGGGCTGGGCAAGAGTCCTGGTCTTCAGGCAAAAGTGAAGCCAGGGGAGACAGTGAGTCATATGCTCCTGAAAACAAAGTAGCTAAGAAACAACACAAAGGGGCTTGCAGGAAAAAATGGGAGAGTGGCTTTCTGTCTCACTCCCGTGCTGGGTAAGAAGCAATTAAATGGAATTGGGTAAAATTGTAAATGGGAAGAATCACACCCCAGGGAGGCTCTGTGCTCTGCCCTCTGAGGATAAAGGAACAAAGGTGGCCAAGTCCAAAGCAGAGACTGAGGAATCTCGAGCAGACAGCAGGAAAGCTTGTTTCATTCTGAAGATCAGAGAGTGGAGGCAACCTCCACAGGGACAATGTGAACACCTGAGGGCGGGGTCACTGCAATGGGTGACAAAAAGGCCAAGCCAGCCAGCCGGAGAGGTCACGCCACTGCCGACCCTCTCAGCACAGCAAGGCTCTTTGCTATGGGATCAGTGGCAGCACACTTTAGAAAGAAGGCCAGCAGATGCTGACACCTTCTCAGTCCTGTCTGCAATCTGCCTTCATTAAATATTTCACAGAGCAGAAAGCCACTTCAAAAGAGAGTTGGAGGCTGCAGAGTCAGAGTGAGGGACGGACACCATGGCTGCACCAACTCCTGACATGCCTTTGTTTGCCCCTCTTGTCTCATCCCAATTAAATTCACAACAGAGATATAACCCACAAATATTTAAATCCATTAAAGCAGGACAAAGGAGTCACAATGTAGGCTCAGGGGTGGAAGCAGTAGGAAGGACAGTCATGGGGCAAAGGGACCAAGGAGTCCCCCAGAGGTGAGGCTGGGCCAGGCCACCATCACTGCAGGTCAGGAAGCCTTGGATCCAGAAGGAGTCAGGCACAGGTCTACGCCCTGTAGCTCTGGACTCCCCAGAAAGGAAAGACTTTCCTGTACTCATTTAATTACAGAGGGGCCGAGGACCGAGGAGAAAATATGCAAAATGAAAAGGGAAGTGACTCCTGGGAGAGATGGTGAGTTTTCTTTTTCCTCCCTTCCAAAATCCCACTGAAATGAAAGTAAACATTTTTAATGAATAAAAATTAAGCCAACAAGCATGAAGAGAGTGAACACCAGAGATATTAGCCATGGAACACCAGAACACTGGCAGCAGCAAAGAGTGACAAAGAATGACTTTGTTAGACCCCAGGGAACAGATCCAGGACTGCAGGAGGCTGAGGGGACAGTCATTTACATCATAAGGTCAAAGGCTCAACACCTGGACCCTCAGAATGAAGGGCTCCTCCAGGCTGAGTTAGCACAGTCATCCTTTGCCAGGGATCCAGGGATTGTGGGACACAAGACACTGTCCTTGATTTATCTCCCTTGACTTGCTGCCCTGACCCTCAACTCACAATGAATACTGCAAAATGTTCCAGGAATAGGCAACTATGATTTTTTTTCACAAATTTTTTATTTATCCCACATTTAATCATTGTTTGTCATATACTTGGATTCTAGGTATGAATGATTAAATCAACCTCCCCCCTCAATCTCTGCTAATTGTTAGATCTCTCCTTTTTATATTCAGATGTATTGAGCATATCAACTTTTTAATTAATTCTCTCCTTGAACTATGTGCAAGAAAAAGCTTGTGATATAACTGACAGCTTAGTTTGGGGTACTATGTACACAGTCAAAGGAACATAGACTCTCAAGGTCAACCCAGTGGAAATTATGATATAATCTTATGGAGAAAATGTGAGACTGAAGTATGTGTGTGGGTGAGAGACAGCTAAACCCTCTTCTTTTGCCCTGAAGGCATCACCAGATAACATTTAAAGTGGAGAAGTCAAGCAATACAAAATAGGCAAGTTATTACAGATACAGAGATGCATACCAGTGGAGTCAACTCTAAGTTGAAAGGGATTGCTTTAATGGAACATAATTAAGGAAAATGCTGAACATTGCAGAGAGCTTTTTCATAACCTATTTTTCAGAGCTATTTAACTCTTTAGACAACACTGGATATAACTTTATTGAAAAAATAAACCCATCCACCTGCCCTTCCCACCTCCCATAGTCCCTATCGGAACTGCTGAGACATAAGTTGCTCTTATTCTACAGCAACCCAAAAGGTCATTCCTTACTTCCAACCACATTTTTTCCAAGTTTTCTTTATTTAAAATGTTCAATTCTATAGAAAAATTTAAGGATGGCACAATACACTCTCTCATACCCTTTTCAATGATACAAATGTTCTCCGTGACTTTTTTAGCATGTGTGTGTGTGTGTGTGTGTGTCTATGTAAAATAACTGAAAGTGTTTCAGCTCGTGTTTCCTAATAAGGAAATTCTCAAATAAGTGTGGAAATTTCTCAAAAACCTAAAATTAGAAATTCCATTTGACCCAGTATTCCCCTTCTAGGTATCATTCCAAAAGACTTAAAGTCAGCATAGTATAATGATACATGCATACCCATGTTTATAGCAGCACAATTCATAATAGCTAAATCTTGGAAGCAACATATATGTCCATCAACAGATGAGTGGATAAAGAAATGTATTTTTACACACAGTTTAGATGCACCTTGAGAGCATAATGTTAGTGAGGTTAGTCAAACACACAAGCTTAACTCTCACATGGATTCGCTTATATAAGAATCACATAGTATAAGTGAAGAGCAAGATAAAAGATCATTAGAAGGTAGGGAGCTAGACCTTCCTCAAAGGGGAAAGAGACAAAGAGATGGAGGGAGGAGAGAGGGTGGGAAGGAAAGAGGGTGAATAAAGGAATTATGATGTGTTATGTACATCACCACTATGTTACAAGGAATGTAAGCATTTTGTGTAACAAATGTGTAAAAAAGAAAAAGAAAGGGATCAGGAGATAGGTGGAAAGGAGGATGAGAGGGAAATGGGATTTAAGAAAAGGAATTATGTTGTATTTTACACATGTAACAATTGCCCACAAGGAATGTGAACATTATGTACTACAAATGTGTACTAATACATAGTCTATATTGATATATGTATATAAACAAAAGCATATAGACATATATTGACATGTGTGCACATACACAACCCACACATGTGCATATATATGTATGCACATGCACATATTTATTTACATAGGTGTGCATACATTTACACATGTGAACATATAAACCCACATTCATATGTGTGTATATATGCCTGCATACATATATGCATGTACACATACCTGCACACACATGTACACATGCAGACATACATCCACATGCGTGATATGCACACCTATACATTTTTGCTTCTTGCAGGCAGAGGCTTTTTTTTTTTTCATTTTGAAGAGTTCAGGCCCATTGTCTTGTGAAATGTCCGACATTGTGGATTCCTGCACTTTCTTCCTCATAAGAGTCAGAACATTTTCATCAAAAACACAAAGTGGGTCATGCTTTGGCTTCATACAGTATCACACAAGAAGAGCAGAGTGGCAGGATCACCACGTTTGGTGATGCTGAGTTTGGTCATTCAATTGAGGTGGCGATGACCAGATCTCTCTACTGCAAAGGTCCACCTGTTCCTTTGTAATTATAATTGACCTTTTTCAAAACCAGGTGGATACACTCCTCTCCTGATGGTTCCAGCATCCAGGTCATCCTTAAATCCACAACTGCTGTGGAGGTTGCAAAATAGCATTTTTTTTCATCCTTTCCACATTGATTATCTGGCATTCTTGTGCTAAGAAGAGTCTCTCTCTCTCTCTCTCTCTCTCTCTCTCTCTCTCTCTCTCTCTCTCTCCCCCTCTCTCTTTTCCTCCCTTCTTGCCTGCCTCCTTCCTCCTTCCCTCTGTCTTCTCTGTTCCCAAAGGTGGACCTGTGAATACTATATTGTTCTGTTTGATACTTGGAAAAATGATTAACAAAGGTGGCCTATGGGAGCCCAAGAAAGCTGGAAGCCATGTACTTTACTCCTCTCTGCATGTCTAATAGCTGTATGACTTTGGATGACAGGCAACCTGTATGTTTCTCAGTTTCCTCATCTGGAAAACAAATAGTAACAGACTTCAGTGAGTTTGTCTAAGGCTTAAATGTATATATGTAAGACACTTGAAACATGACACGCCCTATGTAAGTGCTTGTAATTACATATTCTTATTATCATCATCACCACTGCCACCACTCAACCAAGGCTCTGACACAGAGCTGCAGTCCCATGGACAGTTTAGGAAAGATGACAGGAAACAAGGATGGAAGGAGGGAAGGAAGATGGAAGGAAGGAAGGAAGGAAGGAAGGAAGGAAGGAAGGGAGGAAGGAAGGAAGGAAGGAAAATCCTTTAAAGAAGAAGGGATATGTGGGCAGACCTGAAACAGCTTCCACTTGCCACTGCCTTCCTCCAGCTCAGCAGCACTCTGGTGTTAATGCCCACCTCAGAGGTGGATGGAGTCTGGTCCACCTCACCACTCCTGGGAAAAATATTTGGTGAAATGAATTAACATGAGGCTATTAGATGCAGTGAGCTCTGGCTGGTGAAATGTGTTCTTCCCCATCTGCTGCCTTCTACACACTGCAGTGCTGTCAGTTCACTTGCCATGCCAACTCAGCTTTTATGTAAGGCATTTCTCATTTGATTTTCTTCTGCATACAAGTCACTGATGCAAGGTAGCTGAACTTCAAGTAGGCCGCTGGAGCATGACCTTAGCCTAGAAGACATTTTGGTTCTCTCTGCCAGGGCCATGAAGAACCCACAAATGTTGGATTGGAGGTGGTAGAAGCTGAGCACAAAGGAGGTGATGCTGGTTGAATGTGATGAGATGTGTGTGGTACTGATGTATGATTCTCCCTAACTGCGAAGACCTGAGAATTTCCACCGTACACTGGGAAAGAAAGTCTGAGAGCCAGGTACCTTAGTGTGGGTTTTGCAGGTTCAAGAAGGTTTTTGGTCAAATAAGGAGAGGTAGCAGAGAAACAATGCAGACAGGAAAAGACAGAAATAAAGGCCAGACATACGCAGTGACCTATACTTCTAGTCAACTGGTTTCAAACCTGGAGACTCCTATGATCCCTTTAGAGTCAGTAATTGCCCATAATGCTTGCATTGTAGAGGATACAGATCAAGACCAGACAAACAAAGCATGAGATCTGGAAGGATCCTGAGGGCAGAGTTCCTGTGCCCTCTCTTTCAAGCAATCTGACACAGTCACCACCCTGCACATCTAGTCAGGTAGGCGGGCAGAGTAAGGAGAACAGAAGACACAGAGGGAGAAAACAACAAAAGGTAGGAGAGAGGGAGGAGCAGGAGGGATGAAAATAAAGAAGAAGAGAGACAATAAATTCTTAACTTTTTAAAAAAATTTTTATTTAAAGAGGAAAACAGCAAAATAGAAAAAAGGGTAGAAATAAGACAGAACTTCAAAAAAACAGTAAGAAATCACTAGTTGATAAATTACATATTGTCCTCTTAGAAATAGTTGTTCATGTTACAAAATTAAAGCATACAAAGTGTACATTCAAACAGCGAGGCTGCAAACAGTTCTGTTCAATGATCCAACAAAAACTTAGTAATACGGTTATCAATCCTACACACTTAAACATGCATGCAGTTATATCCTTTAGAGCACTTTCTTTTCCTCCTTTTGCTTTTTAAGTCTATTATCTGTTTAGTTATATCATGTTTCAGCTTGCTTAGTACCTTATTGATCTGTTTTGTTGCTGTTATTTCCTTTTTAATCACCTTATATAATTTTGTTGTTTTGTTTTTGAGTTCTCCTTATCCATGCCCCAAGGATCAGCTTTGGTGGAGTTGGGAGTTTTGGGAGGTATTTTGTTACCTTATTTTCTCATGTTCTATTTTTTTATTTAATTTTTATTAACTTGGAAGTAGTAACATACAACAGAACAGGATGGAATAAAGCCAATTGAGACAGTGCAGTGAAATTGGTACAGAACTTCACAGCAGGTTACTGGGATAATAGTAATAGATACCATTGTATACCTCGTTATCTTCACAGTAGTTGTTCTTTCAATCAAGTATAGCAAAATCAAAAGAAATACAGAATATTATAGAACTTATCAAAACAGAATATTGAATAGAGCAATGCCATTAATCAAAAAAAGCAAAATGGCAATAAAAATATTTGCCTTCAAAGAGATAGTAGAAGGAAATCCCCATTATTTGCTGTATTACATATGGTCAACCTCCCAAGAGATGCTCAGATCTCTGGCTCCCACTTGCTAATGGGGTGGGGGGTTGGGGGGGTGGCATGTTTGATTCTCAGCCCGCACACTGGTAGGCTCACAGCCACTTACCAGGGTAGCAGGCTGCATGCTCATTTTCTCAGCGCCCTGCCAACATGGCGTGGATCTCAGGAAACACTGTTGCTTCTTGCCTTGGGGTGGCAATTCTTAACTTTTTATTATAAGAGGCTAGGCTCCAGAAAGGGAAAACATCAAATCCAAAAGCACATGGATTACAGAAGACAGTAAGAAGATTCAAATCCAGACCAATCCTCCTTCAATCTGTGTGGAGCAGAGGTCAAAAGTGAGATTGTGCAGGGTGGTGTGTAAAAGAAAAGCTGCTGAGTCACTCTTCCCTTAGGTGATAAGAATCCGCAGACATTTGCAAATAGGGCAAATAGTAAGAAGCACAGGCACACCCACGGGACATGGACAGGATGCAACCAGAGGAAGAGAAGGCCAAAGAGACACCAGCCAGGCCCAACAGCAAATGGTGACCTGACCTACAAAAGCCATAGAGTGGTGCAGGGTGGCAGACCAGAGGCAAGGATATGGTGCTCTGTAGCAGTTACTTTAGAAGCATGGGTCCTTTCCCAGCCACTGCCACACAGGCAGATCCACATGTCACATGATCTTCAGCCTCTGATTTCTGTACATCTATGTGAGGGAGCTCTGCTTTTATGCTAACTTGTGTGTTGTCTTTTTGTCATCCCACATGTCACTGTGCAGTGAAACCAGCAGGGTCCCCCTTGTCCCTGACAATATACACTACTCATTCTCAAAGCAAAGAGCCTTGTGGCATTGCCCGTATCTTGTCACAGTGTGGTATGAAAGCTACCATGAACCAAGAAGAGTGACCAAGGCTTGTCTTGTCTGTTGCTAACAACACAAAGCCACAGACTAAGTTATGAAGATGTTTACTTAACCCATAGCTCTGCTCCAAGGTGCAGAGCCACATTACGTGATGGCAGAGTGCTAAAGGAGTGGTAGGCATCACACAGCAAAAGACAAGAACTGTACAACAGACCCAGCTAAAATGGCTTTTATAGTAGACCTACACCTGCGGTAGCCCACTAATCCATTAATCCATTAACCCAATGAATAGATTAATCCACCCACTAAGGCAAAATCCCTAATCATCTTTTTAAGGCCCACCCATACCATCTTCTCAAACTCTCATGGTGGAGATTAAATTTCAATATGAATGTTTTATGGTTTATATCTGGACACACACACACATACACCCTCCCAAGTCTCATGTGCTCAAAGGCAGGACTTTTGAAGGGTGATTGAATCATGGAGGCACCATGAGGAAAAGTGATGTTAGGAGGCTGGGCCTGGCCAGGAAACGTGGGTCACTTGAGGTGTGACCTGGAAGGCTGTAGCTTCCTCCCTGGCTCCTTCTTCTCTCTCTCTGTTTCTTGGCTCCCATGAAGTGAGCAGCTTTCTTCCATCAGACCTTTCTTCCGTGGCTTCCTGCCTTGGAACTAGGCAAGTACGGACTAAATAACCCTCTCCTCCTTTAAATTGAGGTTTCAGGTGTTTTGTCTTAGTGATGAGGAAAATGATGAAAATATGTGAAAAACCTGTTCAAACCACAGCAAGGCTTTTCCACAATATCCTGCAGAAGACAAGCAGAGTGGTCAGCAGTCTGGACCATCTCTCTTGGAAAGCCACACTTTTACAACACCATAGGAATCTAGAAGGAATTTGAGAGGCATCAGACCTTGCATAAGCTTATTGTGATGTTGAGTTTACCTCCAGCCTTGACCAAAAATGGTACTTCATCTCCCATCAACAGGGATTGGTCCAACAGCAGCCAATCAGAATCTTTCCTTGAAAGTGATGTCACATTTTTTGTTTTTATTATCACCAATCATATTCAATACAGGTACAAAGGGCATCTGTCAAGCAAAGCCAAGAAGGTACTGGGGGTGGTAGGAAAAGGAGGAAGGGATGGGGAAAAGAGAGAGATAGCAATGACTGTGAGTCCCAACTAAGTTATATGAATCAATTATTCACTTTTCTTTCAAGGCAGTTTGAGTCCATTTCTTTCATTGGACTCAGAGATAGTCTGCTAATCTGTGGCATTGCTTTGAATTCTAAGCCTTGTTTTTGCTTTACTGCTGCTGCTGTTAATAATTAGGAGCAGTAGGAGTCACATGGAAGTCCACTGGGCTCTGGTGAAGGGAGTGTACTAGTGACTTCATTTATCATTTTATTCAATTCTTGTTTTACTCAGCCTGGTGCCCATTTTATAGAGGAGGATTCTAACACATGCAGAGGTTGAGTAATTTGTCGATGGATTCTAAGTTGTAAATAGGAAAGTCATTATACACTATAAGAAAACTAAGAACAGGAGAGAGAAAGTGATTGATTCAGAACCACCCATCAAGTCAAACCAGTAGCAAGGTCAAACTCAAAATTCCAGGCTCTGATTCTGAGTGTTTTTTCTTGGTCAGATCTTCATTATTTTAGCAGCACCAAAGGAACTCTGTCCAGTGTGCAGATTCACCATTAGGCTGACTACTATACTGCATGCTTGGACCCTCTTTTGATGTTCTGGACAATATTAAGGCTTAAAGAAGAGATATATTTGGGATGGATGGATCAGGGGGTGGTTATGGCTTGTGCCTAGATGTCTCTTCAAAGCCCCACTGAGTCATAGTGGGGATTTTTAGAGGTGGCTGGATCTAGGGTATGTGATTCTAGAGTCAGGGATATAGTATTGGTATTGATTCATGGTGTGATGATAGGGTTAAGGCTTCCCCACTCTGGGTGTAACTGTTATCTGGGGGTGAGTGATGGATAGGATATAAGGAACAAAAAGAGGGTCATTGCTCATTGCTTGCTTGTTGCTTGCTGCCTTCTGCCTGTCCTGCTTTGCCATGAATTGTTTATTCTTTGTGATGCCCTTCTGCCATGCCACCCTGCCTTGGGGCCAGCGGACTATGAGCTAAACCCTCAATGAACTATGGTCCAAATAAACCTTTTCTCCTTTAATTTTGAATGTCTGAACAACAAGAAAAGTAAACAAAGGGCTCTACACCAACAATACAGGGGTTGATCCGAAGTGTTGTTTTGCATGAAAAATAGTGTAAAAATGTGATTCGACACCTTCGAATTGAGAGACTGCACATGCTATATCCCAGGTATATCTTGGCAATAGATTCTATGGCCATGTTGACAAATTGAACCTGGAGGTCTGAATCCAGATTGAAAGTAGGGTGTGAAGCAAGTACGGTAAACTCACCTGAGTTTGCATTCCCCATCTCCATTCAGTAAATTGATTTTTGCCACCCCTTCTGTGGGTCTTCCTGGGATCTGATAATCCTAAAAAAGAAAATGGCTCTATTCTCTACTCCAAAGCTGACCTCTGTGATAGTCAGATGTTTTTCTGCAATACTGCTGTGTAATAAACAGCTCTAGACTCTCAATGGTGCAGCAACATTTGCTGCTTTTAAGTCTATTATTTTCTAAGAAGCTCTGCTTATGACCTTGAGGGACTGGGGAAAGTTTGGGTCTGCTCCAATTGTCTCTCCAGAGTCAACAGCTCTTCTGGACCATCTCTGCTCAAAACAAATGAAAGACCTGCAAGAGTCTGACCAAAATTACCCACGTACAATTAAAGACAGTTTTGTCACATCCACTCAGATTTTATTGGCTAAAATAAGTGTGCTGGCTCTATCCAAGTCCATGGGACAGAGTTAAATACTCCAACTTTCTATAAAAGAATTGAAAAGTCATATGGCAAGCAATGTGGATGTCTAATCCTGTTACAGGAGTGAGTGAAGACCAGGGAACACTCAATCTACTCCACACATCAGTCTATCAAGTCATTGATTTGCCACTGTCCTGGGCCCTACAGGAAAGGAAGAGAGAGAGGCAAGGTGGTAGAATAGAATCTGTCTCTGTGCCAAGCAATAAGACTCCTGCCACAGTGAGGCAGAGAACAGGAGATAGCAGCAGGAAACCTCTGGCCAGAGTAGAAGATTTTGCATTCTCAAGCCTTTGGAAGAGATAACAACCACAAGGCTTGTTGTCCTGGGACCTGTGGCTGGTGACCACTGTCAGAGCATCAAGGCACCAGGACCCATTCCTACCAGAGAATATGCTGCTGGTGAACAGGAGGCCCCAGGGGGCACATACAGGCCAGATTCACCACAGACAGTTCTGGGATAATTGGCCTCCTTTGACCAACAGCTCAGTAAATGTAGCACTCTGTCCTCGGCCCATGAGGGTCCCACAGCCTTCAAGCCAAGCTTTGGGGTTGGACTGAGCACTGGGCATCCAGCCAAACAAGATTGTCCTTGTCTGTATCTGAAAACAAGACCAAGCCAGAACCACTAAGGCTCTGAAAACTTTGCTTTAACCTGCTTTGAAGTTCAGACTTACTTGGAGAAAAGTTGCACAAGAAGGAAGAATGAAAGAATGATGACTAGAAAAGAGTTTTTACAATTTCACAGAGTAGTCCTTCAAAGGAGTGGAATCCTTGGTGGATATGGTTCTCCTGGGCCAAGTAGAGAACCATCTACGTTTCTACTGATTCTCACCCCATCCCTTTGGAGCAGCTTGGTTGAGTGTTAGTCATAAGAACACCCTGGCTTCCTCCTTGACCATTAAGAAGTGAATTATGTTTCTGTCAGCAGCCAAGGAACATCCATGAGTCTCCTTGGACTGGGGAGGCAAGTCTGAGATGGAGAAGACATATCTCCCCACACACTGGTTCACACAACCAGGAGTACCCAGCGCCAGGTGCAGTAGTCAGGTAGCTGCAGTGCATGCTAGGAAGGAAAACAGACAGAGGATTTCAGAGCTGAGCTCAGAGTTTCTGGGTTTTGAAATCACATAGACAACCCAAGCACAGAAAAGTAGAGATAAATAAATTCACTTCCATGAGCTTACAGATGGAGACGCTGAGGCTTTGAGGTCCTCAAGTATTAACATTCCTCATAACAAGAAAAGTAAATAAAATAAGGACTTATTCCAGGGCAGCTGCCAATCCCTACCGTAAAAGTAAGCAAAGGGACCAGGTGGATGCAGAACTGGGACAGAACGAAGCCGTGGTGAGAAGAGCAGGCATTAGATTTCAGATCCTGTTGGTCCCTCAGTCCGCGCTCTTGGGCAATGCAAGATAAGCACAACGGTACATAGCAGGTCTGATCACATCTGTGCTTTTTGAAGCAGATATTACCTATGGCATCAGTTAACAGAAGAAAAAAGAAAGGGTGAGAGAAAATGTCTTGTTCAATTTTACAGAATTCATAACTCACAAGTCTCTGGAGACTGTTGTCCTAGAAGACAAGATTACATGGTGGTCGTCTGCCTGATCCCTGTTTAACTTTGGATTGTTCCCTCTGGACAGCAAGCCCCCCACCAGAGCTCAGGGCCAGATCCAGTAGAGATGACTGAAATAAGCACCACTGAATTGGCTATTGTCAAAGTGCTGTCCTATTCAGTCCCTGGAAGGAAAGGTCACCCCCTTCCTCAACCACGTGCTTAGCTTCATGCCCAAGAAATCACCCTCAGCTCTGAGCAACACACTCTCAGGGCCAGAGGCAAGAAGCATCCCTGCTCTGACAAAAGATGTAAGCCTAATGGCTTCCCCTGACACCCCTGCAGACTAGTCTAGAAAGAATCCAAACTGCTCACAATGCCTTGCCTCAGGGCTCTGCATGCCTCTGAGCCTGTGCCCACCATCTCCTCTGCCAGCTCCCCCGTCTCCCATGTCACCTTTGACTTCCTGCCTCCCATGGATCCTCCAAGCTTCTGCCCCAGAAGCAGCCCTCTGGGAAGTCTGCACCCATCTTCCCTCCATGCTCTCAGCACACGCACTGCAGGACTGGTGTCCCTCTGATGGCTCCCAAATTGCTTTCCCGTCACATTCAGTGGGTGAATTAACATGTCTGTTTCCTTGCCCCTGTAAGCCTATAGGAGACAGAGGCCCTTTTATATTTTACGAACACAGGAAATACATATCCCATGTGCATGTCATGCTGTACGGTATGTGCTCAATAAACATGTTGAATAGATGAGGGGATGGATGGACAGATGGATGAATAGAAGGTGAGTGAATGAATGAATGTGGAAGACTTGTTAAGCACCCAGTGAAGAATAAACATGGTAAATTATACAGTGCTGATCCACTGCCAATATTAGCTACAGTGGGTGCTCAATAAAACTTTATTTGAAAGCCACTGAAAGGCCAGCTGGTCCCCCCAGATGGCTGAGGACATCCCAAAGGCATCTCCTGCCCTCTGGACTGTGAACATCATTAAGCACATGCACCAGTCCAGCTCAGAGGAGTTCAAGCACCCTTGGCCTATGGTCCAGCAGGAATAAGGGTGAGGGAAGAAGAGTGATAACAATAACAATGGAATAATGGAGTGGCCCTCAGGCTCTCTTCCAGGACTAGGGGAGTTCCTGGACCCTAAGACAGGGCCAGCAGGAAAGTGCCCACAGAAGTCAAGGAGGCTTTTCAGATCCAATGACGGGTGCACAAGCCC
Source organism: Dolichotis patagonum (assembly GCA_004027295.1). Classification (NCBI taxonomy): domain Eukaryota; kingdom Metazoa; phylum Chordata; class Mammalia; order Rodentia; family Caviidae; genus Dolichotis; species Dolichotis patagonum. Next base: position 48,397 of record PVJX010008098.1, read on the forward strand.
AAAGTTAGAGGAAGGAGCTGTTTTTCTCTTGCTGATTTGCAGGTACTTCTGAGCGGGCCCATTACAATGATCCACAACTGGAGAAGCCCCCAGGGAAGAGCTTCTCTGGAGGATGAAATATTAAGTCATAAATCAGATTTAAACACTCTCCCATCACGAATCGCTCATTGAAGATAAAAGATTATGATTCTACATCATCCCCAGATCAACAGCTGGCAGGGGAGGGAGTTCCTGGGGAAAGGTCACAGATGGTGATGCTCAGGAGGTGAAGAAGATGACCCTGCTAAGTCATCAGGCCACTGGACCATAGCCCCACTGTAGGGAAAGGCAGTTGGGGGGTTAGTTATTCTTCTCCTATATTCTGGGACCATTGGCCATGAGGGAGTGGGGAATCCTGATAGAGGTTTCCATGGCTCTGGCTACTGTGTGTTGAATTTCTCCCATTCATTACGTTTTTTTAGATGCTGGTTCTCATCTTCATAAAAAGAAGGTGTCAGTACTTGCCCTTACAGAGACCAAAACACAGAAGTACAGGGAAGCTAATGGCTTCGCCTGCACTGCACTTCTGGGAGATGGGGAGACAGGATTCGAGCCCATGTATTTATCCTCCATGTATTATATTTCCTCTAGTTTTCTGCAGCTGAGAATTTATTGCCCTGATGGTAGACGCTAAACGATTCTACCTCAGGATGAGTGGTCACCACGTTTCACCCTCTTGGTCTCAATCATTCATTTGAAACATATGTATTCCTCCTGTGTCGTTCCAATTTCCACATTATGCACAAGACAAGGAAAGAGCAATGAAGGCATCTTGAGAGACTCCAGAACTTTTAAATGCTTGTGAATCCTGACTCTTGGAGCATCCTTGAAAGGGGAGAGAAACCTGTCCATGTGCCACTCTGGAGAAGCTCAGGGAAAGGGCAGTAGCCTTGCACCTTCTTTCTGCAGGCCTGTGCTGGGCTAGGACTCAGAATCCAGTTGTCCTTTGTGTATATAGGGCTGAGAGAGAGGGAGGGCTAGGCCCCGGGGATGAAGCAGACAACCCTGAGGTGATAACCACTGCACCTGGGCCACGAGTCCATTTCTCTGATTCCTCCACTACCACTCAAACGCTGATTTTTGCTTTTTCCTGAATGAGGCTTTACCATGTAGCCCAGGCTGGCCTAGAACTCCTGGGCTCAAGTGATCCTTCTTTTTCAGCCTCCCAAGTAAGATGGGATGTCGTAGTATGTATAACTATCCCCAGCTTCAAATATACAGTATCTATTGCTACTGTTGTGGGTTGAGCTGTGTCTCCTCCAAATTCATATGGCAAAATCCTAATCTCTAATATGACTATAATTGGAGATGGAGCATTTAAGGACATAAGTAAGGCTAAATGGGGCCACAGAATGGGGACCTTATCTAATACTGAGATCCTTATTTTAAAAAAGAGACAGCAGAGTGTGCTTTCACACACACCTTCTATCCCTCTCCCAGTTTCTCTTTCCTTCTCTCTCCTTCTCTGTTCCTCTCTTTCCCTCTTCCTTTCTTTCCATGTAAACAGAAGAAAAGTCATGTGAGGACACAGTGAGAAGGTAGCCATCTACAAGCTGGGAAGAGAGACTTCGCCAAAAACCAACCCTGCTAGCACCTTGACGTTGGTGTTCCCAGCCTCCAGAACTCTGAGAAACCATGTCCGCTATTAAAGCTGCCCACTGCTGCCTCCATAGATGGAGCTGTCCATGACCCATTAGGTTCTTTTTGCACCCTTCACGCTACTGGTTTTCCTCATGTCCCAGCCAGCTTCTCTGTCCATCTTGGTGAGGATCTTACCATCATCTGCTCTGCACCCACCATAGAGCCTTGTCTCATTTGCAGAGTTGAGGGAAGGAGCCTGCCTGTCTGGGGAGTAGGGAAATCTCATGAAGATATGGATAATGTTAGGTTTTTGGTGCAGTTGAAAGATAAAGACAGAAGTAAGAAAAAACCTTTAGTTCTGGCACGTGAGGACTACAGGAGATTGCAAGGACCCTCAAAGGAGACAAAGCCATGGAGTTGCTTTTATGAGACTGGGATAGGGGTGGAGACTACATGAGTGGACAGGTCGTCATGTTGGGAGAGGACTGGAGGACTTTTTGACATAGAGGATGGAGAATACCTGAGTGGACTGTGTTGGGAGGGGAACTGGAAAAACTGGCATTTGCATGAAAGAAAAAGGGGAAGATTATTGTTTTGGGACCAGAAGACAAGCATGGGGGTTAGTGTAGGAGAGATAGGCTGTTGTTTTAGGGGTCAGCACCATGATGGACTGGAGCCAATGTAGAGTCCCATATGAGCGGAACCCATCAAATAATAAAACCATAGGTGCTTAGAGCTAAAGTGGCTGAGCAGAGCTCACCCAGACTACAAAGTCATTGCCACAAAGGTGAAATCATCTCCCATACCTAAAGGTGACCAACCCAAGGATCATGAACTTCTGGCCACCTCTCAGGCCACATGATCTAATGGAATTGGCATGGACTTGAGAGTCTAAGTTTGAATTCTGACTCTGCCTCTTGCTGAGTGACCAATAGTCAATGGGGCTGTTTACCAGCATCCCCGCACTGTCTTTCCACACGTGTGGTCGAACTGACCTTCCTGCCACCTAAAAGTTCATAATAGTCATGTGACTAACTGCTTTATGCTCAGAAAATGAGGGTTTTAAAGACCAATGCTTGTTTTACATCATTTTCTTTTTTACCCAATAAGGCAAAATTTCCTTTCTTATCCACCAGCATCAGGTATTCTATTATATCAACAAAATATACTAAGATAATGTCTGTACCACCGTGGACTGAGTTGGCATCACAGCAGGTGAAATGTTTCTTATTGAGAGAAGTACAATGACTAAGCATTTACCAAGTGGTTGTCTCTGAGCTATGTACTAGAAACCAAGCTCGCTGATGACTTCTCCTGCCTTTTCATTTTCAGTGTATACATTTTTACTTTCTTCACATCTGAAGACAGCACTTAACCCCCAGACTCTCTTGACTGCTTAAGCAAATCCTTTCTTCCCTCCCAGCAGTGGGATTGTCTCAGCAAGATCCCTGCTCATTGATCTCTCAATTTCTGCCAAAACATTTTCAGCATCCGAGAACTCACTACCTATAAAACTCTCTTCTATATTTGGAATTACAAGACAGTGGGCTTGGCTCTGGGTCAAGTCCATCAGCCCTTCCAGTAACCCTACAAAATATACGCCATTATTACCATCACCCCATAGTGCAAAGTGGAAGCTAGGATTCAGAAAGGTAAAGCAATCACCCAAGATCATAGATTTTGTTTATTTTTCTAGGTATAATAGCTGATGCAATAAATCTTCATGATTGACAGCTGCATCCTTAGGAGAGGTATTCCAGTGACTTCAAAGCTCCACAGAATCCCAACCTCAGAATTTCCATTGTGGCCTTTGGGAAACTCAACAATGCAAACAGAACTTCAGTCCTGTTAGAACATAAATCTAAATAAATGATTTCCAATAACACAATCCTTGCCAGGAAAGGAAACATTCACACTGTTGTTTGTGCATAATACAAGTTAATACTGCAAGATGCATTAAATGTGTAAATGTTTAGAGTGTGGCAAAGTTCCGGGTGTGAACTGGGTCACTCTACAGAAAAGACAAAGATGCTGAAGGGCAGGGAGTATTTTTAGACTTGGACCTAACTTGACATTACCCGTAAGTACTTTGCATTAGTGGACACAGTACAAAATCCTGCTACTGATTTGTCAGGCAGGGAAATAATATGTTGGTTTCAAACAAATGCTTCCAAACCCTTAATGGAGGCTGATGACTTCAAGATGGACTGGCTGTTCTGTGGCTTCTTCGGAGACAGTTGAAATTAAGATGGGATTTAGGGCATGACAAAGCACCAAATCTGCCAAAGATAGGCCAAAATAACTATGGGTGAAGTTAGCCACATACCAAAGCCCAAGGCATGTACAGGAAACTGGAACATTCTGTTTGCCTTTAGAGGAAGCAGGCAGATGAAGACAAGCTGGGGAAAGATGAGAAGACTGAGGCACAATAACCTTTAAGTAAATAAGGGACTAAAGCAGCAGACAATGTTGTTGATATTCGAGCATTCTCAGCCAAAACACATGGCCCTTAGATAGGGTTTAAAAACTGTATATATACATAATCTCACATCCCAGTCATCCCCCTCCCCTTCCCCACCAGAGGTGTTGCAGAAGACCAATAACTACTTGCAATGCCAGTCCTGGGTCCATAGCACAGAACAGTGGACTCCAGAGTTTCTGTGATGGAACTCGACAAATTAGGAAGAGGGAGGCAGGCACAGCGGTGCACAAAGGTAATGGCAGCCCTCTGGGAGACTATGCAGGAGGATTGTGCCGTCAAGCCCAGCCTGGGCCACTTGCGACTTAATAAGACTCTGCCTCAAAATATAAAACCAAAAGGTGTGGGTATGCAGCTCAATGCAAAGAACCTGGATTCAATTCCCAGTATTGTGAAAAATAAGGAGAAGTAAAAAGAGGAAGAAGAGGAGCAGGGGGAGGAGGAGAAAGAAGAAGCTGCTCTCTGGAACTCAGCAATGTTGGCAATTTGCCACCTATATGCTAGCATCTTAGCAGTGAAAGCAAGGAGCACAGAAGAAGGCCTGGGAGTCTCTACATCCAAACTGGTAGGTTTCAGGTCATGATTTTCTCCTTACTGCTGAGTGTTGAATGCTATCATCCCCTAACGTGTCCCTGTCCTAATTCCTCAAACCTGTAAACATTGCCTTACATGACAAAAGAGTGCATACTATACCTTCTGCAGCAAGGAGTGATGAAGTTAATGAACTTAAGAGAATGAGCTTATTTTCACTTATACAAAAAGTCCATACATCCATTGGCAAGGGGTTCACTAGACACACACACAGAGAGTATCGCTTTTGAAGAAAAGCAGACAATGTGACCGCAGCAGCAGAGAGTGGAATCATGTGTCCACAAACCAAGGAAAGCCTAAACCCACAGACACTAGAGGAGGCAGGAAGCAGATTGCCCCCAAGAGCCTTCAGGAAGAGTTCAACCCTCCCAGTTAGGACTTGGTGCTTTCTGCCTCCAGAATTGTGAGAAAACAAATTACTGTTGTTTGCCACCAAGTTTTGTGGTTACTTATCACAGCAACCACAAGCAATAAATACACAAGCCCTCTGTCTCAGTTTCCTTGTCTGTAAAATACGCAAATAATGACTCCATGAGATAATGCCCATGAAAGCTTCACATGAGGCGAGGTGACTGGTACACACTAAGCACTTCATAAATAGAAGATGTGATACATGATGTGGAGCCTGAAAGAATGGAGAAATAAGGCTTTCTTGTAGAAGGCTTATCTCCCTCGCCCAATGGTGGCCCCTCAATTCACAACTGTGAGCAGCTAAGAGCCCTCCTCAGTTAACTTTCAAACAGCCACCAGCAAAAACTGCTTTGATTTAAAATATATGTATATGAAATTATTATGGAAGAGTTCGTTTTCCTTACAGAACTGAATATTGGGCACAAGTTAAGCAATTGAGAACCTGGCATTTTGAGCTTGTTCAACCATTGGAAAAAATATCTTTCAAAAAGATAGTTTTTAAAAAATGGGACGCAGGGGAAGAAAATGGTTATTAAAAATGCTTAAGAGCCTTCCTGAACTTCAAATGGGCTCTTCACAACAATAATACTGATGATTTAAGGGAAAAATGAATCAAGACTCTATTGATTAAATGTTCCCTAAATTATATGTGGGTTTTAAAATGTGTGGCAGTATGCAAAGCACGTTGGAGGTAAAACATTTGAAAAAATCACCAAGACATTGAAGGAATTTAGAATGTAGCTGCGGCTTCAGGGAGATGGACAGGAGTCCTGGAAAAGTTCCCAAGTCCTCCTGAGACCAGGGCCAGTAACACCTCATCTCATGCAACCTGATGGTGACTAGTGATACCCATTTGTTGCTGTGTTGGCTCTGCATCCACACCTTTGTGCCAATCATTCCCTCCATTATGGAGGGATACCACGCCCTGTACTCAGAGCAACGGGAAATCTAGCACACAATGTAATGCAGCCTCAGACGTGAAAAATAGGACATAGGATTCATGAGGTCACATGAGGGATGCATGGGGACATTACTTCCCCACACAGGGAGATGGATTGGGGGACAGCAAGCTGCTATGAGACCGAAGGGCTGGGAGGTCAACACAGGATAAGTGCAAAGAGAACTTAGAGGGAGACAGAAATTCAGAAAGGAGACGCTATGGCGCATGAAAGGTCCCAAGATCAGAAGCACAGGGTGTTTAGATCAAAAGAAAGAGCAGGAGGCCCTCTTCTGGGTCTCCCATCCAGGTTACATACTCAGCTTCCCCCAGGCCTCCTCTTAGTTCCACTTCCTGCAAGCTTCTGGAATGATAGATTTTGTTTTAAGATATTGTTCTCCCCTTTTCTCTTCCCACAAAGTGGTACATGGCCCAATTATATATTTAATTAAAATGAATTAAAATTAATAACATTTTGAGTGGTTCCTGACCCTTCTTGAAATAATTGGAGATATCCTGGGGTGATAAGAAACCAGGAGGAAGAATTGCTGATCTAACCAACCAAGGCTGAACTTGTTCATGTTTAATCAGCATAGCCTCTAATCACTCTCTGTGTAACTTTTTTTTAACAAAGACAAGTATCCTTATGATTTAGGATTATGTCCTGTGCCCTGATGGCTGAAACCTGCATTTGCCCCCCAGTTCACAGCTCTTGTGGATAAACAGATATTTAAACACTTTTTATTATGTTGTTTGTCTCCACGTGTATAAACGTTTTTAGAAAAATATTGCTGAGTGCCTACTGTGTGCCAATGACTATGCTAAGTATATGCAAATCCATATACTGGTCCATTATTTGGACTTTGGCCCTAGAGAGGACAAAGGGGCAGTGCTATCCTTTCCCACTTGATAGTGGAGGGGACTGAGGCAAATATTGTCTCAGGACCTGGATTTTAAAAGGAGCCCCAGCCTCTATCACCACCAAGCACTGCTGGAAAAGGCACTTTCATCTCACCTTTGAGCAGACTCACATGCTCACCAATGTTCAGAGCTCCAACACAGTTAGCATAGCGACGTATAGGAATTGAACACAAGCACAGAGAGGCCTCCTTCATTGCCTGACACATCCCATTTTCTCAGATTCAGGGAATGGCTGAATAACAAATACAGCCTAACCAGGAACTTCCTCTCCTGGGCACTGCACACACAGACCTGCTGGCAACTGGAAGCTGAACCAGATCACTTCCTGTGAGGGAGACAGATGCTTGATGTTGGATAGCCACCTAAGGTGCCCAGTGGCTGCTTTTATAAAATAAGCAGATTAATATCTGCCCATGTGAATACTGATGGGAAAATAACAGTTTATCTTTAAGTCAGTGTCTCACCATTCTGCCAGTGACGAAACTGAAGTCTTACAGAGAAACCCTGCTGCTCCCATGACATATCATGGATTCTCACAGTGCAGGGATACCAGGTCTCCAGGCCCACAGTGTGAACAATCAACCTTCAATACTGAGACAGAAAAGCATTTGCTATCTTTTTGTGGGTCATCCCAAACATCAGAGGCCAGGAACATTTCTTCCTCTACCCCCAATCTTGTGGAGGGAGGGAGTGAGGGCTCTCTCCTTTCTCATCTGGAAAAAATTGCCACCATTGCCCCAATACCCCCTACTCCCTCTGCCATCCATCCTTTGGAAGGCAGGTGAAAGCATACCTGTCCACAATGAGGACCATGATCTTGACCACGCTCTTGCGCGAGGCAGCATTTTTGGGTCAAATTAGGTCACGCCAGATCAGCAGTCTTTGGAGCTGCTTTGGTGGTAGGTAATCAGCTCAAGGCTGGTTCTGCCTGGAGCCATTTCATTTTGGAGAGGCAAGATTTAGCTGACTTGAAAGAAGAGGGAAAGCAAGCTTGCAGAAAGAGATTGATTTCAGTGAAACACAAATTCATATTCACTAAATGCCTTAACACTTCAGAATCAATTAAAATGAGATGGAGAAAAAGGCAGAAAGATATAGAGGATGACAGCAGGTCCAAATGCAAAAAAAAAAAAAAAAAGGAGGACAGGACAGGGAGAAGGAAGGCTTACTAGGGCACAGAACTGAAGAACTCCTATCCAGGGACATGCCCTACGGAAAGAGAATTCTGTAGTTCCGAGAGATTTCCTTTTTCAGGCCTTAAAGACAGTTGAGCTTTGGGTATAAACTTAAGTCAGGGGTTCTCAAAACTCTATCAGAATTGGCTTTGCAGGAATAGAGTTAAACACATAAATTCTGGGGCACCCTTACTCTGCCATCGATTTGTTAGATCTGTGAGAGCCCTGGAAATCCGCCCATCTAACCATCCCCAAGATCAATACAGGTGGCCCCGGGACCACACTTTGAGAGGCAAGAGATTTATGGTGTGCCTTTGTTCACACCCTGGTAACCATGGCAACAGCAGTGGCCATAGGCATTGCTCATCCTTGGAATTGCTGCAGGAAACCTGGAGTTAGACCATGAAAGAACTTTATATTAGCCTCTCTAGAGAAGATGGAGCTTCAGGGAGACATATGGAGGAGGAGGAATCAATAGAACCTGAGCCATGTGGATTGTGGGAGAGAGAGAGAAAGGGAGCATCTTGGGAATCTCTCAAGCTTGCGTCATGGATATCCCACTTCCCTAAAGGACTTGTAATGCCTGGCCATCTTTGAAGATAGTTTTACAGTTTCTTATACACTAAACACTCTTACCATATGATCCAGCCATCATGTTCCTTGGTATTTACCCAAAGGAGTTGAAAACGTTTATCAAAACTTGCACACAGATGTTTACAGCTTCTTTGCTACTAATTACCAAAACTTGGAAGCAACCAAGATATCCTTCAGTAGGTGAATGGGTAAATAAAACTGTGGAACATTCAGACAATGGAATTTTATTCAACACTAAAAACAAATGAGCTATCAAGCCATGAAAATACATGGACAGCACTTAAACGCATATTGCTAAGTGAAAGAAGCCAATCTGAGAAGGCTACATGCTGTATGAGTCCAACTATGTGACACTCTGGAAAAGGCAAAACTAGGCAAGCAATAAAAAGATTAGTGGTTGCCAGGAATTGAGGGAGGAGTGATGAATTGGTGGAACATGGAGCAGTTTAGGGCACTGAAACTTCTCTGTATGACACTGTAATTGTGAGTACATGTCATTACACATTTGTCCAAACCCGCAGAATGCACAAAGCTAAGAGTGAAGTATAATGTAAATTATGGTCTTTGGGGAATAATGATGTGACAATACAGGGTCACTGATTATAACAAATGTGCCCTTCTGATGAAAAATGCTGATGGTGAGGGAGGCTGTGCATGTGTAGTGGCAAGGCGTCCCTAGGAACGCTATACCTTCTGCTCAATTTTGCTCTGAACTTAAAACTACTCTAAAAAAATAAAGCCTACTTAAAAGAAAAAAACAAGGCTAGAGATTACTGATTGCCTCTTGTCCTGTGAAATATGGGATGTGCGAAGGAGCCTGACTGGTAAAAATGTGGGGTGGGGCTAATGCTGTTAGGGACATAGCAGGAGTAAATCCAAGATGCGGGCCAGAAGCTGATTTCTTGATGGGAAAGTGAACTAAGGCAGGAGGAGAAGGGTTAAGAAATCAGAAAAAGAAGACCAGCTTGCCTTTCTCCCTACTCTTCCTGCAAACAGAAGCAAGATCCCAGTGAGAGAGCAGTCTCTCCAAGCTGTCTGAAATTCTCAAAGATCCCTTAATCCCCCCAAAGAAAACAGTTCAAACAGGTGCATAAACTAGCAAGTTGAACAGGAAGCCACAACATCATTATTCTCTGGGCGAGGTCTCCTAATGCCCCCTTAATGCAGGATCTCCCTGCCAGCTCCTAATAAGGAGCTTCTCTCCTTCATGAGTGTCCTATAAAATGCATAAATATCCCTCAAGGAACCAATAGAGTTCCTAACAGTCTTTAATAGCTATCATAAAATGAAGGATAAAATGTGTGAAAGGAGATTGGTCATGATAATAGTACGAGATATGAGAGCAGTGAATCTCCTTGCCCCTCCCTGGTTGAATTTTATAGCAGAAAGATACTGCCTAGAGTCGGAGCCTGCCCAGAGGAGGGAAATCAGCAAACTAGACTCTGCTAAAAGAATCTTGGACAGTTGAAGTGAGGAAGCTGACAGCCAAAGATAAGAGAAGACTTTTTTTTGGTACTGCCAATTAAACTAAGGACCTCATGCTTGCCAGAAAGGCGTTGTGCCACTAAGTTATATCCCTGGCCCTAGGAGAAGACCTGCCTAAGGTCATGCAGCAAATGACATTATGATTCTGTGGCCTGGAGGATGGATCCTAGGAATTTGCACTGGTTGATTGAGATAAAAACTAATATATACTAACCAAGATGATGGCTGAAAAAACTTTGGCCCTGTCTACACAGATCTTCTAACCCCCATGTATTCAGAGCCAACTTGATGATGGGAACCACACCCTCAGCTCTGCCTGAAAACTGCAAAGGACTCTGGGCCATGTTAGTTAGGCAGGTGGCAAAACTAGAGTACAAAGCTGAAATTCTACACACCTGGGAACCAGTCCAGCCAGAGGCTGTTTTCCACATGGGGTGCTGTGAAGAACTTGTAGTGTGAACCACAGGGAAATGGGACATGGGGTGACGACTGGGTTGGCAGAAGATCCCACAGCTGAGTGATCGCAAAGCCCCTAGGTCATGTCCTGGCACACAATAGGACTCAATAGACAGCAGTTCTTGGCAGGTACAACATTGCCTGTCTACAGAAGTGCTGCACCTGCCAAAAAGTGCTGTCTATTGAGCCCCCATTGCATGCCAGGGCGTGAACTGAGAGTTTCTCATACACAGTGACATTTTGTCCCTACAGTGCTATCCTTGAATCTGACCACAGTGACCCACAGACATGAGACTGATGAAACAGTACCCAGACAACACAGCTTGGACCCAAGACATATGTTCTCCTCTCTGCAAAGTCCAGGGTCCACTGTTTTCTCAGTGTTTAGAGTTTGCTTTATGTTCCATTGCCTGTTTTTTCCCACCAACAGTAAAATAACTTCTCATATTTGACCTTTGGGGCTTTCTGGACCCAAGACTCCCTGCCTCTCTGGCTCATATCACTCAATATTCCCAGCTGTGTCCTGGGACCTATCGCAGAGCTTACCTGTCTCCCTTGCACAGTTCATCCTGCTCATATTGACATGCAGTTGACACCTACATTTCATTTCCCTCTGTCCATTCAGGTTGGATAAACAAAGCAATGGGAAATGTGGCAGCTACAAGTCCACCGGCAAACTTAAACAAAGGTCTTCATGACACCAAAGTCAAACTAAAAAGAGACTGAGGGTGTGGGACAACCAGAGAAAAGTAAAATTTTTATACTATTTGTTTAATCTAGGTGAGAGACAACATTTCATGCAGATAACCTGAGAATCTGTTGTGATCCAATGTTGTTCTAAAGATGTTCAGCAACAGACTAAGAAATGAAAATAAAATCAAATGTAGAAGCTCTAGAATAGAAAAACAAAACCATCATAAATCCTAACTTCAAAAAATCTACAATTATTAGAATAGAAAAGGCTAGCAAAATTATACAACAAAAAAGAAATGTACAAAAATGAATTATATTTATTTTAGCATCTGCTAGATATAAATGAAATATTTTAAAGATAACATTTTTAACAGGAACAAAATATATAATGGAACAAAAAATTATCTTAAAACCTTTGTAGGAGAGATGGGAAAGATTTACTGAAACACATGGAGAGGGAGGGAGTAAAAGGAAATAACAGAAAAAGTGGATGTAGTCAAGGCATGTTATGTGCTTACATGAACATTTCATAATAAAAACTATTATTTTGCACAATTTATATGCATAATAATTATAATTAAAAGGAAGTACACAAATAAATAGACCTACTTCATGAATATGAAGAGAAATGACCTATGTAGTCTATGCATTTCTAATAAAAATTCCCAAAAAGGAAATTGTGAAACTTAGCAAGTTCATTTACAAATAAGTGAATAAATAAATAAATAAATGTATATACATAGGTGTTATGGTATACACACATATATAATATTTGGGGCGTTCAAAATAAGGCAATTGTAGATTGAAATTAAACCTAGATGCCAATTCTCATCTGAAAGTTTTCCAAAAATGTGTAGAGGAAAAATTACATTGATTGATGAGAACTCCCCCAAAAAGACATGGGGGAGGAATTTCACAGAAGATTAATGAGGTTATATCAAGTCATATAATCACAAGATTGATTCGATTATAACAGAATCTATGACCTATCATATATATATATAGATTCTTAGTCTAGGATAGGGAATGTCCAGGATGAACCTGGAAGATCTTTTAATTTAAGGTTTTAAAAGTTGCTAACAAGGATTATTGTGTCATGTAAAAAGATTGCATGAGCTAATGGAAGGAAGTTCCCACTGGCTACAAATTTGGGATTTTGACATTCAAGGGGATAATGAATAAAGCTAGTTAAAAATCAACATTAATAATCTTAACCCTTGAATTTACAGTGTAAATCCCAAGTTGTTGCCTTTGGAAGATCCCAAGACACCAAATCATCATCTTAAAAACTGGTAGATGAAGGAACAGAAACAAATCTTTGCCTTGTTTTTCCTTGTTAAACTATTCTTCAAGGTAACCAAATAGTTAACTAGGATAAATTATTCTTTACAAAATAATTCTGGATAACTGAACACACTGTAGAATTAAAATATCCACCATTTGTAATTCCTACTGAATTAATGAATCTAGATCACGATGGTCAATGGCTGCTACTAACACATACAAAAATGAAAAACTGAATATTAGATGACTCCTGATAGATGTGCATACCAACACTTCTGTGGTGGTGAAGGAGTTTTACCTCTCCTCCTCCCCAAAATAAACTTGAATCTGATTGAGTCAGTTGTGTTTACAAGAAGTGCAGTGAACCAAGGAGCAGGTTAAATGACACAGTGGTGATAAAATAGCAAAATCCAGATCATGCATAATCTTGGGATGGATTTCACTTAAATTTTGATTTAAGTTTAAGAAATATGTTTTGTTGCCTGGATAAGTGAAGTCATTGCATTTTAGATATAATGGCATTATGTACCATTTTCAAAACTTCTCAAATGCAAACACGAGAACAAGAATAAGCAAAACACTACAAAACCCAGTAGTGGGAACTTGCCCCACCAATCATCAAGAATTATTAGATAGCTGTGTTACCGCAGTAGACAATGTGATATCTGTGCAGAGATAGACAAATTGACGAATGGAGCAGAGAGCTGAAAAAATAGATCCATTATATACATACATACAATTTTGTGACAGAGCTAATTTTTCAGGTGACTGGAAAACAGTAGGACTAATCAATATTTGGTGCTGAAACCATTGAATTGATTATCTACATGGAAGAATAAAACATTCAAGGAGAGATGAAAAGATCAATAAATTCAATTATGCTAAAATTAAGAATTTCTTTCCTTTGAGACAGCTAAGAAAAAATAAAATAGTTCAAATTGAGAATGATACTTGTCACACATATATAAGAACAAGTTATTAGAATCCAGGATATATCGCTTCTCGGCCTTTTGGCTAAGATCAAGTGTAGAATCCAGGATATGTATTTAACTCCTAAAAGTCAATAAGAGACATGATCCAAATAAAAGGTATGGAAAAGACTTGAATAGATACTCCTAAGAAAGAAAAATAGAATAGCTAGTAAACTTTTTGAAAAGATGCCTCTTTATATGATGAAGATATTTTTAATTGAAAATAAGATGACACACTTTATGTAGAGATAATATGCATAATATACTCAATGAAAGAATCTCACAGTACACAGTGCTGATGAATATGTGCATTAATAGAAAATTGTATATGCTACCAGGAAGAATATAAATAGATTTAATTCTTTTGGAAAGCAATTTGGCATTAGTTTATTTTGTGTGTTACATATGGCCTAATAATTTTATTTTCAGGCAAGTGCCACATTTTACATCCAGGTCTGTTTGCAATAAGATAATGAAGCACATTTTTTTCTAGAAAAGTTTGGAATAATCCAAATATTCATTAATACAAAAATAAATTATGGTGTCACACAATAGCATAGTGTGTAACCGAAAATTAATGCAAGACTGTACAGTGAAAGAGCGACACAAACTCAGCAGTGAGAGACAAAGCAAGATGCATAAGAATATTTATTGCTTCACAAAATTTTTTATCAGGTTAAACCAAAACAAAAACCCAGTAATACATTGCTTAGGGATATATACAGATACAGATGCATAGTAATGTATAAATAAAAATAGGTGAACGATGAATACAAAATACAGAACGTCCATAAGTATGTGGAAGGAGGATAGTGCCTCAATGGTATTGCTCTTATAGTAATTTTATATTAAGTTTTGAGTTCCCAGGTGTTTCTTCTATTATTGCATTTAACAACTCAGGAATTTCACACATTTGCTTTTGTTAAGTTTACAAGGTAAAACCGACTCACTTAGAGCTGGCATGGGCCTGGTTCCTGAACAAGAATGAGACGTGGCAGTGGGAGGAGATATAGAAGTCCTTCCCAGGACCCACAGCACAGCTCAAATGACCAGCATCCAAGGGCGCTCTTGCCAATGAGGCACCCCTAAACATGGAGGTTAGCGAGGGAGAATAGTTCCTAGACTGGAAAGAAGATCTGAGGTTAAATTTCTATTTGTTCCTAAAACGTGGCACCGTGTTGGCAAGGAAAACCACAGGTGCCCTGTGCCGGCACAGCTGGATGACCTATTTCGTCTACAAGTAGCAGCTACTTTCATAGACCTTCCATTCTGCCTTGGTCCCCCAGGGGGTGTCAGGGAGAATTGTAGTCATAAAACTTCACAAATAGTTGGGATACCCAACCTGCGCCGAGCGCTTCTCTGAGTGCTGAGGTTATAGAAATCAGCAAGATAAAGTTTTTGCCCTTCAAATCAAGTAGGAAAAAAAGGAAGAAGGAAAAGGTGGAAACACCAGGAAGTTCCCTCCGGAACTTAGGTGTTTCCTCTGGCCAAAGTTCTGTCCACTGAAGAGTCCGACTAGTAATGGCATTAGGTCTCCTCTAAATTTCTTGTAGAATTCACAGTGAATTCATCACAATCTGGGCTTTTGTAATTTTTAATTATATTTTCAATTTGATTGACTGTACTGTGCTATTTAGAATTTTTGTATCTTCTTGATTCCACTTTGGTAATTCATATGTATATAGGTGTCTAGCCATTTCTTCTGTGTCCTCTATCTTACTGGAGTAAAGGTTCTCAAGGTGGGTATTGATGATCTGGATTTCCACATGCTCCATTGTGATTTCATCCTTTTCATTCCTAACTGCATGAGTTTCAGTCATTTCTTTCCTTTTTTTGATAAGGTTGGCTAGGGACTTGCCAATTTTATTTAATATTTTTTAGATCAGACCCCCACCAAATTTAAACACCCAGTCAAAAAAATGGACATTTGAAATGATTAGACACTTCTCAGAAGAAGTATAAATGGCAAATAAAAATATGAAAAAACTATTCAACATCACAGAACCCTCAAGAGATGCAACTTAAAACAACGCTGAGATTCTATCCCATTCCAGAAAGAACAGCTGTTATCAACAAAATCAACCAAAAACAAATGCTGGAAGGGTTGTGGGGGAGGGGAGAGAACACTTATGCACTACTGGTGATAGACTGGTACAATCACTATGGCAATCAGTGTGGAGACTCCTTTAAAAATTATGACTAGAGCTTCCATGTGACCCAGCTATTCCCCTTCCTAGTATTTTCCCAAAAGAATTAAAACAATCACACAACAGTGATATATACATATCCATATTTATATCAATACCATTTGTAATAGATAAATCTTAGAAACAATCCAATGCCCGTCAACCAAAAAATGGATTTAAAATGTTTTTAATACAATGGAGTACTACTCAGTCCTAAAGAAGGATAAACTTGAGACTATTATAGCTAAATAGGTGGACCTTGACACGAAGCTATTAAGTGAAATAAATCAGACACAGATGTGTAAATATCACATTGTGTCTCTGGTGTGAGAAACTGAAAGTATAAATAAGAACAAAAATGTATAATAGATATTGTGAAACAGGAAGCAATTTTTCAAAAGCAAAGGGGAACTGGGGGGAAAATGTGAAAAAAGGATAAAATGGAAACAAAGCTTTGTAAATAAGGAAGGGTAGAGGGGTTGAAGAGATGGGAGGGAAATGGAAATAAATGAGGAACTAAAATATATTCTGTACAGGTATAAATTCCCTATGATGAATGTGATCATTATGTATATCTAAATTGTACCAATAAGTTTATATATTTAAACTTATTTTAAAATATATTTTTTGAAAAGTTCTGTCCACTAGACTTGGTATCACAACGAGGCAAGAAAATGTGGCTAATGGAAATGAATTATACAGACAGTCACCAGCTGCATTTCTGCACGAGGCATTTTTTTAATCTCAAAAACATGAAGAATGCCCAGAGCTCTTTCTCTCCACCTTCTTCTACTTAGCTTACAAGTTTTTGCAAAATGAAAAGAACCAAAGCTGGGTTCAATGGTGCGCAACTCTGATCCCAGCACTCTGGGAGGCTGAGGTAGGAGGATCACAAGTATGTGCCCAGCCTGGGCAGCTCAGTGGCTTAGTGAATGAAACCTTGTCAAAAATTAAAAATGGCTGGGGATGTAGCTCAGTGCAAAGATCCCAGGTTCAATCTCAAGGACTCAAATGAAGGAAAGAAGGAAGGCAGGAAGCAAGGAAGGAAGAAAAGAAAGAGGGAGGGAAGAAGACAAATTATCCTAACATCATCACTGTTACTGATACATCAGATGGAAGAATGAAAGTGCTAGAGAAACGATAGAGCAAGCGGGAGAGATTTTAGGAGGACCCATGGCTGACCATTCTCAAATCCCTACTCCACCTAACCCTCCATAGAAGATTTATTTTGGTTTTTTTCTTTTTTTTATTTAGAAAGAAGAAAAACAACAATCAAACAAAACAGAAAAAAGGGTAGCAACAATACAGAATTCCAAAGGAAAAAAAGAAAAGAACAACAACAAAAAAACCCACTAAGAAATCACTAGTTGATAAGTTACATACTGTCATCTTGGAGATAGTTGTTCAAGTTACAAAATCAAAGCATACAAAGTAGACATTCAAACAGTGAGACTATTAACAGTTCTGCTCAACAATCTAACAAAAACAGTAATGTGGTCATCTATCTTCCACACTTAAACATACATGCAGTTATATCCTTTAGAGCACTTTCTTTTGCTCTCTTTTTTACAGTAGCAATTATGCATTTTGAGTTTTATTACTCCTACAGTTATTACTTTTTTAATTTTAAAGAGAATAAACAAAAGAGGGCAGAACAAAGCAGATCAGAACAGAACAACATAAGCAACACAACACTTTAAAATAAGACAACCGGACATTAACAGTAGCTGTCAACATATCTCTTTCTCTGCTATAGTTGAGCATAGTTTCAGATACAATAATATCAAACATAACACAATAGTATCAAGCCATTCAAGAGAATGAAAGAATTACAGGACATTCTGAACCGAATAACTATGATCAATGGCTACTATAATATCTCATTTTGAATAAAAAGATTTGTTTATACTATCACATATATTAAAATCCCAATAAGACACAACATGATAGAACCAATGATAATAGCACAGTAGAAGCATGGTAGGACTTCTAAGGAAGACGATATTAAATCAGCAATGGATGGCATAATGTTTTATTTTCAGAAGAGTTCCTTTTTCCCCACAGCCTCTCCAGCACTTGTTGTTGGTAGTTTTTTCTATCCTGGCCATTCTTTCTGGGGTGAGATGGAATCTCAGTGGAGTTTTAATTTGCATTTCTCTCATGACTAATGATGATGAACATTTCTTCATGTATTTATTTTCCATTCATATTTCTTCATCTGAGAACTGTGTATTCATTTCAGATGAATACCCCATTTTTGGATTAGGTCTTTGAATTTCAAGGGCCTGATTTTTTTTAATTCTTTATAAGTTCTAGATAGAAGTCCTTTGTCTGAGGGACAATCCATTAAGATTTTTTCCCAATTTGTGGGTTTTCTTTTCACTCTGCTGGAAATCTCTTTTGACATGCAGAAACTCTTTAATAAGATATGGTCCCAATTATTGATTCTCGGAAGTATTTCCCGTGCAGTTTGATTCTTGTTCATGAATTCTCTACCTACCCCTATATCTTCAAGATTTTTACCTACTTTGTCTTCCAACAGATTTAGTGTTTCTGCTTTAAGATTGAGATCTTTGATCCATTTAGATTTTAGTTTAGTACATGGTGATAGGCATGGATGTAGTTTTAGTCTTCTGCATATGGACAGCCAATTTTTCCAGCACCATTTGTTGAAGAGACTGTCATTCCTCCAGTGAACATGTCTGGCCCCTTTATCAAAGATAAGGTGGTTGAGTGGGTTTGTGGTTGTGGTTGTATCTTCCACTATATTCCATTGATCTTCAGGTCTGTTTTTATTCCAGTGCCATGTTGATTTTATTACTGTACCTTTGTAGTATAATTTCAAATCAGGGATTGTAATGCCTCCAGCCTTGCCTTTGCTGCTTAGAATTGCCTTTGCTATTCTAGGTCTCTTCTGGTTCCAG